>JAVQJF010122249.1:0-13016 GCA_036023855.1 Gadopsis marmoratus | reverse complement strand
ATTCATACAGGAAATGCAGTTCAAAGTGCTTTACAACAAAGATATTAAATGCACCCAGTGCTTTACAGAAGAATGTCATAAAACATGCGACATAAATCCCGACGTACATGAAGCATGTGACTTATTTGTCACTCAAGTGTCTGCTCTGCTGAAGAGACAAAAAATAGCGGCAGACGGACTGATTTAACCTTTAACATAAATCAAGCATAAATGCCGTATTTCCATCATGCTTCTACGTGGTTTTCCAGTGTTTGCGGTTTTCTGGCACGCTCTTAATTACGTCATCTCTTCTTCTGTAATGGTTTAATGGAACCTGACTGGAAAATTGGCGCCACAAGCTGCATATCGCCGCGCTCAAGTCTTAATAGTCACATAACAGTAGTGGATCGAAAGGCACATTCATTTGTATGGAAATATGGTTAGAATATGCTCTGTATTTGGATGAAAACTGGACATGTGTTGTGCGTATGTATACTCCCCAGAAATTTTGTGAATAAAAATGAGTGTGCCAAAATGCTGTAAAGTTGGATTCTGTTTCAGGTCGAGTGATAACTGGACTGTTGTTGTGCGTCTTTTTGCAAAAATGAATAAGAAGATAACCTTTGTACACGGTGCAAGATGTATATATTGTGCTACATTTACCTTTTTAGGTGCTGTTTGTCACATAACCAAGAAATGGCAGACTTTTTCCATGGCCTTCACCAGCCAAGTCTAGATGTCCTACATACAGTCACAAAAAAATAATGCTTTGAAACTTTGACAAAGCAAAAATCAAAATAACATTGTTTTGTTTATCTAAAATCTCAGTGCTAAGCAAAGAGAATGGGGCCATGGCTATTTATTAAATCCAACCTCTTTTCAGCAGCACTTAAGTAGACCAAGAAATATATGCAGTTAAATGATAAATGCCATAAAAGTGTGTAATTTTTGAAAATTTACAAATTTTCTAGAGTCATTGTGACTGAAAGCATGGATTGATTTCTTGGAAAGCACTTTGTGCACACACTTCACGTCTTCATCACCCCATATGTTCCTCTGAATCACAGTCGGCACACACTGGTTTCCATAAATCTCTTCCCAGCCTTTTGACTAAAACGGTCTGTTCAAGCTTTTCAGCCATGTCCATGTTTTTACCGCACACATTTCAAAGACATGCGTAAATGCAATGAATGGTTTCAATTCTTGTATCTGGTGTTTCATGTGCTATAGCCTTGCGCAGTACGCAGAACTTCAAAAACTGTTTACTGGATCAATAGAGGGGGGGTCCGTGGGGAAGGACAGAGAGAGAGACGCTCTCCTGGTTACCAATATATTTTTTTTTTAGCCCTGTGTTCTTAATCCAAACCAAGACCAGATCTGAAGAATGCTGCGTGAAGTTGACATCTTAATGCGACAGAAGATGCATCTGAATTTAAAGTTCAATGACAGCTCAACAAAGACTGGCCTTGTGCAGTCATTTAGAGCTGATGTAGTCTATCAAAAATGCAAAAAAAACCAAAAATGTCAACTGTTCTCCAGTCCAACATGAGGATTTGTTGCTTTTCTGTTTTCTGTCATTGTGAACTGGATATCTCTTGCATTTTGGACTGTATGACTATAGACAATAGACTGTTATAAAAAAAAGTTTGAAATACTAACAACCATTGCGTATTAATGCTGTTTGACATAATATGACTACAATTCATTTTTGGTACATATCACATTACCATGTCATTTCTGTATTTGTTTGATTCAAACAAACGTGAGACTTCCAGAGTTTGGACAATAACCTTGTATTTTGATTCCACTCAAGTAACGAAAACCTGATTGATCGTTGCCTCTTTCTGTCTCAGGGAGACTATGATCCAGTCAAAACCCGAGTTCTCCACCTCAAGATGAACCCTGCCACTGTTGCAAAGCAACAGCGCCAGCAGGAAGTTGAGGCTCTTCAGGAGGAAGTGACACGTCTCAGGGAACTCATGCGCTCACTGCAGGATGGAGGCACTCTGGTCCGTTCACAAGACGAATCCAGTATGCACGCCCCTATCCTCAGCCTCAGTTTTCCGCCATCGAAGGAGGTGCTTGGTAAGGTCCACAGCACAGACTCACAGTTACAGACCCACTTGTACTAACTTGGCTCATTAGTTTGTACTAGCCTCGTAATAAATGAAACAAGGTTGGGCAGTTGCATTTTCATTGTCCATCACATTCAATTCCCATAATTGTTTTTATGGAGCTGAACACAGGTGGCGCAGCTGAGATAAGGGCCAGAGCAAGTGTTAAATCCTCACCAACACAGACTACATTAATGTAGGACACAGTAAATACATGCACATGAAGGGCTTTAGCAGTAATTGGTTATAGCCAGTTGTTGTTGAATCGTGCTATGCTTGAGAGGTTTTGCGAGTTCTGCAAGTACCATAGAAACCATTCCGTTCAATGTGATTGGGTAAATAAAACTGAAAGTTATATTTGAACATTTCATTACATTTGAGCAATTACTTGTTTTGATTTGTTATTAAGCAAAATGCAGGTGAGAAGACTGTCATGGTTAACATGAAGGAAGCAGTTTGATATTTTAATGCTTTCCACACGGCCCATTTTTGACAGATATTCAGGTCCTGTTCCCTTTTTTTTTTAGATGAACGGAAAAAAAATAAATGAGAGAAGCAGTTAACCTACGCCCTCTACTGTCTGCGCCCTAAACCAAAGTAAGAAGGGAACTGCTTCATTCATATTTATATTTGAGGCCACTGGGGCTTTTGTCTTCTCAGGTGGGAGTATATGACACAGTTAGAGGGGGAAAGTGTAGCTATGACAGGGTTAAATATTTAATTGGAGTTCAGGGCAGTTCAGCGCCAGAAGTCTGTTGGCTAATTTGTCTTCTGAGGACCACAGTTCTGTTCTCTGCGCTCTCTCTCTAACTCACTCGTCCTCCATCTCTCGCTCGCCAACACACCAGATCAGTGCAATGGGATGTTTGGAAAAGTATGTCACCTCAGCCAATCAAATCTGTGCATTCTGATGAACATAAGAGAAAAGTAGACAGCGAAAACGGTTAACAAAAAAGAAGAAAAAGGGGAAACTCACAGCTTCACTTTTAATTCAATTTTTCTGAAATTAAGCAAAAGAACATTTGTTAGAGTACTTATTTAAAATCCCTCCAGTTCAGTGTGAAAACTGACAATAAATATTGTTTAAATATTATTGAATTGTACACTTTATTTTATTTATTGATAGTTATACAGACGTTGATACAACTACTAGGCTACTACTACTAGCAGTATTAGACATCATGATGATCCAGACATTTGCTTGAGGATGTTTTCTCTAACTGGAACTCTTTGAATTTTACTTGACTAGTCCTGCTCCATGTGACTAAACATTAGTTATACACCACACTGACAATGGATTGAGTCTTTATTATTTGTAGCCCATAGTATCATGATTTTAGTCAATTAAACATTTTGTGTGACTAGAAAATAACAATTGATGTTATATTATTTTCCATATTTCCACCATATACAGTATCTCTTAGCTTTTTGTAAATGGCTCCGGCTCAAACACAATTAATGCACCGAAATTTCCATTTCCATGCTAATCTGTGGCTCATGAGAAGGTTTTTAATGGCAGACAAAAATGTAAAATAGGCAGCTGCTGGCGCTGTGTGTGTGTGGATTCAATTCAGTTTTATTTATATAGCACCATACCATACCATATCTCGGGGCACTTTTTCATATAGAGCAGGTCTGACTCTTTATTTAGAGGCCCAACAATTCCCACCATGAGCAGCACTAGGAGACAGTGGCAAGGAGAGAGAGAGAGAGAGAGAGAGAGTTAATGTTAATATTGATACAAATAATACTAATAGCAATATAATAGTAAAACTCATAAGAGCAATAACAGCAGCAACATCGTGGCAGTAGGGGGCTGCAACCACAGATCTAGACTCTACAGCTCCAGAATCATAAATACCTGCAGAAAGCAACATAAGGGGAAACAGTCGAGTTAGTAACAAGCATTAATGGGATAAGAGTGTGTATAGGTGGAGAGGAGAGAGGAGCTCAGTTCATCCCCCAACATCGTTCTCTGTCATTATCATATGAAGGCAAAAATGCCCAAAAAGAATTCAGGTACAAATGCATAATTTGGGTGTAGTTCAGATCGAAGAAGGGTTTTTTTTTCTTGACAACTTTGAAGGGACAGCTTGCCCTGACCCATAGAGAACAATTAAAGGCAAAAGTCAGAAATCACTAACTTTCTCAAAACCTGACAAAATAGTCTAAACTTAAACATTTAGCAAATTTGTGCGTACACATTCGTCCTTTTGCTCAAGCAGCAACGTGTCCGTTTGTCTGCATATTACAGTAAATGTAAGCAGCATCTACTTGTCACTTCAGAATTAACAGCCATTTCAGGGCAGTTTGGTTGCTGTCATATAGTGACAGATTTGTCACAATGCTGAAGTCTTGAAACGGTATTTATCAGCATTGACTGACACTCAAGAGGAGCCCGGTTACCCAGGAGACAGACGGACATTCGCAGCCTCTTAAATTTACACTTTCTAGCCAATTACTTGTGAAGTAATGATGGACAAAAATGTAATAGGCTAAGATGTATGAAGAGAAGAATGATGCTTAGAAGTAATTATCAACCATAGCAGGGTTAGAAGCCTGAGCTACGCAAATGCGCCACTGTCACTATCAACTGCTCTTGCAAGAATGTAAAAACTATGAGTGTATGTGATCTAGCACAAGAGAATTGAGAATTTGTGGCTGGTTGGTGTTTGCTGAAAGGAGGTGAATGGCACTGGTTCTTAATAGTATCAGTAGAGGCACATTTGAGCCACGGACGTACCCTTGACCCTTGAAAAAAATGAATTAAGGCAAGCTAAGCCTTTCTGGGGTGTTTCATCTGCCTTGGTTTCCCTTTTTTAATTGTCTTTTTAGTGCAAATTTTACGTTAAACTTTGACAGAAATGGGGAAACCAACAAGCTAGGCATTTTGTGTGATTTTAAATGACGGGAACAAATTTGTGGACAATTGTTTTAAGCTTTAGTGAATGCAACCACCTGTCTGAATTAACACTGTGATCCCCAGTGCTATTTAAATACCTCAATCTGTCCACTTTACATCAAGTGTGTCCTCCATTTTTTGGCTGAAATGATAGAAATGGCAGTCAGATGGCTGTTGACAAATGATTCTGGAGACCACGCTGTCCTGTGTGGATAAAGGTTAGACCCACCTGTCTGACGCTGTGGTCAGATGCTTTAGTTGTACATACACAAACCTATTGAGAATATTTTCAGTAAATGTCAACAGTAATGCCACGAAACCTTTGCCTTTTTTTTTTTGTTGTTCTGCTCACACACGGCCACATGCATGCGTACCACTTTAAACTTTCCCCACAGTGATGACATTCTAAATAATTCCCTCCGTAACGACTCATTTTTTGCTCAGACAAACTTAATTTCTCTGCCTTCTCAAATCAAGTCTTCAAATTAAAGTAATTATCGCAAATTGATTTTCAACAAATTAAAGTCGAGCCTCATCCTGCTTCTTCTCTCCATGAATCTCTGCTCTCAGCTAGTAGATGCAGCTGAGTGCTTTAGTCAGTGCTACACTCTGTGCATCATGGTGTTTTGTGGACCCTAAGTGAGCGTATGGAGAGCCTCAGGGAGTGTATATTTGACATGGAGCTGTCCATCTATGCTGCAGTAACTAAGTGTGTTGTGCAGGTACTTGTGGGGCTCCATGGAGGTGTCTTGCACATGTAACTTAGTCTTATACTGGAATGCCCCGAGTTGCTCGTGTACAAATACAGTGATGTTGTGAAAATATAACTACCAAGCATACTTGCTTATGTGCCAGACCAGTGTCACAATACCTGAGCAATGTATCCTCCCAACTTTTTGTGTGTGCTGCAGACTTACGGAAGCAGATGGAGAGCTCGGAGCTCCGGAACCAGAGGCTGAAGGAGGTGTTTCAGCGGAAGATTCAGGAGTTCCGCACAGTCTGCTACATCCTGACCGGCTATCAGATAGATATCACCACTGAGAACCAATATAGGCTCACCTCAGTCTATGCGGAGCACATGGATGACTCCTTGCTCTTCAAAAAGGTACACACACCTCATATTTAGGGCTGTGCAATGTGGACAAAATCAAACGGAATACTTTAATGTTGATATAATGTGACATTGTAACTTAGGAAAAACACAGTATTTACACACAAGAAAGAGATAAAAGTCGATCAAACATGTAATAAACAAATAAAATCAAATGTAATACAACCTTTAGGGCCAGAGAACCAACACTTATTACAAACTGGGGCTACCATAAACAAAATCCAAGATTTCCAATGTCATATAATGATATCAATGTGTTTTTGGTTTTACGGACATCCCTACCTGTAAGAGCTATTTATCCATTTATTTGTTTATTTTGGTGTAATACACTTTTTGTACACCGGTGGGCAGTTGCCTACAATGGGACTGCATTTATACAGGGAGGGGAAATGCAGCCAGGTGTGTTGCATGCCAGGTGAGGTATACGGTTTATTTTTTATGTTTTGCTAATATAGTGGCTTTCCAATAAGTCACTGGGGTGTTGCAAAGTCGGCCAACCTCTGTCGCGTGCCGTAAGCATCGGCTGTGTGATGCTCAGTGACTTATTGGAAAGCCACTATGCTGCCTACACGCAAACACTTGCTGAGATCACATCTGGCTGCAGATAGCTATGATCCACTGGCAGTGTGTATTTCTGTAAGCAAATGCGCCGTGATTATTAACATAGATGTGTGAAGTTAAAAGGGAAACACTGTCAACAACCAAAATCCTACAGGCTTTAGCATCTGTGCGAGTGCTGATATCTGTCTCGGTGAGATCGTTCACGAATGCTTCAGGAAGTGCACATTTGACCTTGCACGGCGTCGTATCCCCCCTCCCCCCTTCTCTATTTTATTACTTTTTTCCTTTTACTGTATCCCCCATATCCACGTTTATGCACCATTACGCCAGGTTATAGCTTTGTGCCCGACTCGGCCATGCAGGGAGAGGAGCACTACGTGGACAGAGACTCTCCTCTGCTGTGTGTACCTCGTGAGTGGAGGGAGAGAGTGATGACTGTGCATTGTCACAGTGCTGGGCTGCATTAATCGATCACCGCTCCCCATACACTCATTGAGTGGGCCAAATAAAATCTCTGTGTGTGTCTGTCCCCTAGCTGTTGAGCAAATCCTTTTCCTTAAGTAGCTTTAAAGTGAAAACATCCTGTTATGCTCCCTTCGCACTTACCTCTCTGTCGCCTTCCTTCCCCTTCTCGCCATCCTGCCCTGCTACACTTTATATCTCTGTATCTCTCTTGTTGTTTATCTCTCCCCTCCTCTCTTACTCTCTGATCTTGAGAGCATAGCAGAAGCTAATCACTGTGTTGAGGTATGAAGGGGGGGGGGGCTCTAGCTAGAACAGAAAGCGTGGAGAAGCCGTACTGGCAAGGTATTAGGCAGCTTTATTATCTTGGCAGAGTAATTATTATGGTCAAGTGCTAGTCGATTGCAACTGGTCATTACTGGCTTGCCCAAGGACTCACTCGAATGCTAGTTGAGTAGAGAATAACGTGTGTGCGTATGTTTTGTTTATTTCTTGCTGGTGTGTCCAATCCGCTTCATCGAATCCACCTGTGACCCTGCCAGAAGAGATAATATACCATCAATATTTATTTACCTCAGACTGCGTCCATAGAAGGAACACAGACGCGCACACGTTCGTGGTGCGCACTGTCACACTCAAATGCACACATACGCCGCACTGTAATCTCAAATCTCTCTTAACGCTACACAGCAGCTTGTGTGTAACCCCCCCCCCCCCCATG
The DNA here is from genome assembly GCA_036023855.1 of Gadopsis marmoratus. NCBI lineage: Eukaryota > Metazoa > Chordata > Actinopteri > Centrarchiformes > Percichthyidae > Gadopsis > Gadopsis marmoratus. Next base: position 5,166 of record JAVQJF010122249.1, on the reverse strand, counting down.
TTGGGTGTACATGCATACAGATGTACAAAGACAAACACACACACACACACACACACATACAAACACAAAACAGATGCTAACACCTCCTGTATTAGTATTCAGGCCGTTCTCCACTGTCTGGTGGCTTACGGGAGCAGAGAGGCCTGTACTACTAATGAAATACGACACTCCCACACATACGCATACACATACATATACATATACATATATAAAAATAAATAAAGGAACATGCAAATACACATGAATACAATACACAACATGCTCTTTACGTGTGTGTGCCTGTGTAATCTGGGTTATGAGAATATAAAGTTGACTAATTGTAGGATGAGGCAGGAGTCAGTGGTGAGAGAAAGGGGGATTTTTCGACAGGCAGCACAGAAGTCTTTACAAATAGGATTCTAATGTTATTCACCTCAGCAACAGGGTTGCCAGATAATCCTGCTAATATCCCCCTCTAGCAAAGGCACCCAAATCCCCCTCCTATGGTGTAAGCTGTTTAACCTGCAACTATCACGTTCCCTCTCTCTCTCTTCTCACACATTCATTATGTCGCACTCTCTGAAATGATTTCTTCACTCTCTACTCATGTTTACGTGTCAGCCTTTTAACATCGCTATAATTTGGTAATTGAAACATTTTAAGTTAAATCGTGAAATGAGATGCTTTCCTGTCTCTCTCACTCATTCAGTCCCGTGAGAGTCTCAAAAGGGATGCTAGGGAGACAATGATAGTGATAATTATGACTACAAGGAATGTTCTGTTTATTCAGTCTTTGTCACTAACTTGGCTGCGATGTTGTAATTTAAGCTTCTTTTTCCTCATTACATCTGTGAAAAGTGTCAGCACATGCTATGCTAATTGAGGGTTTTTGTGGATAAAAAGGATGCTGACACAATACTTCAGTGATCATAACTTATGTAAACTTATGCTTATTCAAAATATATTCAAAGTGGGACTAAGACTAATGATTATTTTGAAATGATTGATTAAACGGCTGATTATTATCTATTTCCTATTGTAGAAAATGCTGCTCACTTTTTTTTAAAGCCTCAAAGGTTCTTAAATTTGAGTCCAAAACTCAATCCAAAACTAAAGATATTCAGTTTACATTGACATGAAAAGCAGAACATGATCGCATTGAAATATGCTGCAACCAGAGGAGCATTGGAGGGATTGATATTCCAGGGTTCGACTTTAACAATGGCCCTATGGCCCATTGCCACAAAAAGTTCCTTTGTGGCCACCAAAGCTCTATGTAGGTGGCCCCCTGTCGCCTTTTGCTGCGAGGTTTCGCCAAAGCAATGTTACATTTCCAGAAACTTGTACTGCAGGGTAATACAACACTAAAGCCTATAAAATGACCACTGAGTTGAGCCAACATCTCTCCAAGCTTCATAAAGATTGTATTTTGGGAGGATGTATTTGATTGAAAATCGCCTATGCTGTTGCTGTGACACTAATTAGCATAGAATATGATCTAATGAGCTAACGTCCTCTAAATTCACTGTCTAAATCATTACAACAAAAATATAAATATTTCCTCATTTTGCTCAGTAGGATTGATTTGAGATATACTAGTGGCATGACTGGAATGGTGACGTTAGTCAGCTGCTCACCAGTCCAGCATTGGGTTAGGGCTGGTAATTTGGTACAGACATCATGACTGGTGATCACCGGGCTGTTCAGATAGCACCTCCAACAGATCAAATACAATATAATACAACTTCATTGTCCATCTTGGTGGCGATTTGTCTTTAAGCTAACTCCTAAGATCTAGTCAAACATCATCACAGTATGGAACATTAAAAACAAGGACAACATGTAGAGATTTATAGCATCACGGAAGACGTATTACAGTGGTCAGACATCAAAATCCTGGGTGTTGCAAGTGTTTAACTGTGTTTCCTTTTATAGTGTTGCAAACAAGAACCAGTTGATATGGAAAGTGTGCATAAAATGTTTGTGTATTAGCCAAACTTGAGCATGTGTGTAATTTTATATTTTTAGCTCACCCCTAGGTGAGAGGGCTGATAAGCATCAGTGATTAGGTATTTATGAGGCCCTGCTAATCAGCGAGATAAACACCATAACTGTGCGAGCGAGTTATTTGAACATTTTTCTTCCAGAAGTTTCAAGGAGAGGGAGACACACTCCTTGCATTTTTACAATATTAACATTTGCCCATTTAATAAAGTCCCAAAAATCTGCCTGACAGTGCAGGATAGCGACTTCACTGGCACACGCAGTGATATAAATGCTGCACATCCAAGAAATAAGGTTTGTTAATATTTTCCCTTTAATTTCCTCTCAGGTCATTGAAAAATAGTACTTTATATTTCATTATGCTGTTCGTGTTGTTCTCATTTGTACCTGAGAAATGCAAGTTTTGCCACTTTAGTTGCATAAGAACCTTTAAAACAAGAGGCACGTTGTAGACAAACAAGTCTACAAGTTGTGCTTCTCTGTAAGTAATCTCCCAGAGCAGACCCACTGCTGGGTGTACACACCTCTGCTATTGATTAGCTCATTAACAAATAAACACACACACACGCACAGAGCGGTGCTTTCCACAGCAGCGACTACAAACTTCTAGATGTTCTCCATCGACCGACTGACTTTTCATTCTCTCCTTTTCTTTTCTTTCCTTCCTTCCCTCCCTTGCTTGCGCTCTCTCTCTCGCTCTTCCTTCACTTCATTGACACGCTCTCCCCTGTCTTCCCTTCCTTAATGAAAGGAGGAGAGAGAATCTCAGGGCCAGCTCATTAAAACATACTCCCTATTAACTGTCAACCCTCTCACCAGAGAGAGATGGAGGGAAAGAACAGAATGTATGGAGGAATGGTGGAGGGTCGGTGAAGCGTAAACAGCAGAACGTTTAAAAAATGTCAGTGGTTTCAAGCAGTGAAAAGGCTCCTTTTGAAAAAGCTTAATAATTTGCATGTGCGAGTGGGAGCAGGAAGAGGAAAGTTAATAAAGTACAGTTTATGAACACTGTCGAGTCTTAATGACCTGTCTTTGTTTTATCAACCACTTGGGCATGATTAACGCCACACAAATGTGTGTTTGCCTGTGAGTGTGTGTGTGCGTGAGACAGATTGTAAGTCATCACTGCTTCAGTGGCTTAGTCATTTGTCTGTTATAGCTTAATTTTAAAATAACTTTGAAGCGCAGCTCGGCTGTCAGGGTTGCTGCTGGCTACAGGGCCAATAAGACTTGAGCCATGGGAGCAGTCAGGAGCTGGTACAGTGGGGCCAAAAACGTTTCTGGTGTCACTCCTTCTCACCTGGCGATAAGCCTGTTATCTTTGCTTCTCTCTTTCTGACCTATCAGATTTAATGCCACCGGAGTGTTATTTGTAGCAGGCAGCGTGGCAGCTACTTAAAATGATAAGGACCAAAGGTGTTGTATTTTCTTTAACCATTTTATTTATTGATTAAACAAAGTGAAATGAGATGCTCATTTTAAAGGGAATGGCGGTTACAGCGCATTCATTGCCCACAACAACACTATTGACAGCAGCCAGTAGGGTGTAAAAATACCAATAACACTGATTTTAAAAAGGAGGACAACCGTCCTATTTATAATCTGGGTTATGCCAACATTTTCCTCTTCCTATCTCATGCAACGCTCAAAATATTTAATTGACAAAACTGACTGTGCTGCCTGTAACACACATGTGTGCACGTTTGTATCCCAACAGGTGCAATAACAGATATGACATACATACAACATAATGGGCAGTTGTCTTAACCACTATAATTACACTATGAACATGATGGCAAACATTCACAGACATGAAGAGTTTTAACTTGCTGATGAAAAGATTCCAGACAGAAAACATTTACAGATTTTGTGCTGTTAACACATCATTGCATTAGTTTATGATCCAGTGTATTTATACATTGATTGTGTAGTCATATTTGGTAACCTTTAACATAGTTTGTTTTGCTTAAAATTTGCATAGTGCATAAGGAATCGAAAATTAAATTGACTTCTAACTTTAAAAGGATACTTAGCTGTATGATACTTGGATACTTCAACCTCTTCGTTAATATTGACATGCATTTGGTAAATGAGGAGTCTGACACCTCTTCCTAACTGAATGAGCGAACATCTAGCCGAAGGAAATCGTTTAAAATATGATTCAGAATAAATAACGTAGACACTTGCTCATTTCCAATGGGAGAAGTCACCATGGCACCAAAACAAATAATCGCGCTGCAGCCTCGCGCGTAGTATATCTGGACAGTTTCTGTGCTCCATCTGCTCACTCGCTGTATGTGGGGAAGAGGTGTTCCCGTACGGCTTCAATGAGTAGACCATGCAACTCAACTCTTGCTGTAGCACACTTATTTTTAGCACAATCTGATCAAAAGAGGCCATGAGAAAAGACCAATGCAATTAAAGAAATTCAGTCAAGATATTGCTGAGGCATTGGTTGCGAGTTTGTGGATGGATGTTTGTGTGTACTGCAAAATGGATCTTGATTAATTATTGAAATGGCAGTAAAAGAAAATCATCCACTTTTATTTGTTTTCCTACCATATGTTGGTTTCAGTCATCTGGAATGTCTTTGTGTGAGTGTGCACATGCATGAGCTGATCATGTGTATAAGATGGAGTCGAGAGCAATAAGATGAATATGGAACTAAAAGGATAGATGAGTGGGTGTTTGAGAAAAGAAAGAAGGCTTGCTGGGACTGAATTTCACTTTGCTCACTGACTGAAACAAAACTCTCACTGATGTACCGCTGATAGCTATGAAGATAAACACGAGCAAAGCACTAATAAACAGTAAACACAAAGGCTTATGGGAATACAAGAGTGAATAAATTAACGGCATTTTCAGTGGATATGACTTTGTGCGCTTAAACCTTCAGAGAGAAATCTTGGAGTCAGAATCTCAGAGAACGAAGAGAATGTTGACTCTGATTTCTCCTGACAGTTTCCTGTCCAGCTTGCCCTCAGGGTGTGTACGCGCATGTGTGTATTTGTGGGTGCTTGCCGGCGTCACTGGCTCCTCTGGTCGATGTTCGGAACATGTCTGCTGTCTCCATGGTAACACGATACATCAGAACCACACACACACACACACACACACACACACACACACACACACACACACACACAAATACAAATCCACCTGAGGTCATGCATATTCCTGAGC
>JAVQJF010122245.1:0-91881 GCA_036023855.1 Gadopsis marmoratus | reverse complement strand
CTGCTCTCACTCTACCCCCCCCTTTTATTTTCTCTCTCTACCCAACCGGTCGAGGCAGATGACCGCCCACCCTGAGCCTGGTTCTGCTTGAGGTTTCTGCCTGTTAAAAGGCAGTTTTTCCTTGCCACTGTTGCCTAGCGCTTGCTCATCGTGGAAATGTTGGGTCTATGCATATAGAGTTGGCTTAGACTTGCTCTATATGAACAAGTGCTATGAGATAACTCTGTTATGATATAGCGCTATATAAATAAAATTGAATTGAATTGAATTGAATATTTCAGTCTAGACCAAAGTGGTGGACTCATCTGCAGACAATGGGTATCCCTAAAGCCACACCGCTAGCATGGCTAAAAATTAATAAAAGCATCTAGACATGCAATTTAGTAAAATTAGTTCATGGTTAAAAATTGTCTAAAAACTGTCATCTCCTGCTTTGCACCTGTTTTACATGCTACTATCTTTTTTTTCCTCTTCATTTTCACATTAAATGTAAGATTAATAAAATAGATGAATACACTTTAAAGTTGTGCAACAGGGCTGGAGATTTTTAGAAGTCATTGCATGGTTAGTATTTTGATAACACCAACTGTCACGCTGTGAATGGTTGTGTTTCGTGTTTTCTGTTGCCTGTTGCCTGTCTTGTGCATTCTGGGTTGCGTGATTTATTGCCTTGGTTCTCCTGTGTTTGACTTTGTGTCCTGTCTCAGCCACCCTTGTGTTTCCTTGATTATTGGAGTGTTTTCACCTGTTCACCTGTGTTAACCTGTGGTCCATCCCCTCATTAGTGCCCTGTGTATTTAAGTGTGTTCAGTTCAGTGATTCTCTGTGGTGTCATTGTCTATGTAGTGTGTTGCCTGTGTGGTTGGTCGCTGCATTCAGTACCGTTTGGATATCTGTGCCCCTGTTGCTGTGCCTTTTGTAAGTGCTTTTTCAGTTGTTCCTTTTTCATTAAAACCGATGCGTTCCCGGCTGTCTGGGTCCCTCTTTCCCTTCTCTGCGCGTCGCCTTTCCTGACACCAACGTGACAATGAAACAGCAACTTAAATATTATCATTACCATTCTATACTAACTCGTTCTGCACGTGGGGATTGTAAAACCCAGGGTAAAATTCTTCACAGCCTTGTGTTGAAAGTCACTCCTTCCCCTTCATGGATACAATAAGTGATCATAGTTGGCATAGATAAGTGAGAAATTCATCGTACCAGGATGTGTGGAAAGATCACAAAGTCAAACTTGTGTGTATGACTACTAGTGTGGTGGCAACAAGCACTGCTGTGTGCTGCTCCAATGGCTATAGAAGACTTTAACATCCTGACAAATGGAAAAGTTGTATCTACATCCAATAATAACTCGCACACATAATATCACTGTGTCTGTAGGTGATTGTTTGGATTTGTGGACTTAATCAGCTGAGTTGGGAAGTGACTCACCAGGGCTTGACAATGGTCACAAAGGCTGTTTAGGTCATTCTGCTGTGTGCTTGCATGGAAAACAATGAGTCAAAGCACATCTTCCATATTCTGTTAACAATATATCCAATCCTGGGCAGTAACGATTGTCCCATAACTTTTGGAAAATGCTCAGGCTAGTGTCCCTTCTAGTCAGTGTTTTACGATCATACCGTATTTCATATTTCAACGTTCCTATCAGAATGTTGTCAAGCTGAAAACGGGGGTAGCAAAATGAAAATCCAGGGACAGCCCCACGTCTATCGGCTCGCCTAACTGACCTTCTGAATAGTTTGGAGCCAGAAGCATTTGGCACAGTGTCATTTCAAAGGAGAAAGGATGAGGCTGTCGCATCCTGAAGCCAGTCTACGGTTAAGTCCGAATACTGTTACCATTTTTGCTGAGAAGCCATTGGAAAGCTACACATAAGCACTGAATGTTGGCCGGTCAGATTTGAGGCTACATACCAGTGTTATGGAGTCACTGACTCCCTGGAGAATCCTCCCTGTCAGCCTCCTTCCTGATGTAGGGGGCTGCCAAAACAATAACTCTCCATCCTTTTCTCCTCCCAACAAAACTCTGAGCAACTATTAATGTAGTGACCTAAAGTGTTGCTAACCTGATATGCAACTGTTTAATACATAATTTAGATGATTTATTTATCTTACTTTGCTCTACTTCAGTGGAGTGCGGCATAATTGTATGGTATTTGTATATTTATATTTAACTTTTGAAATTATATTTATACTGAAATCTTGCATGTCACAATCGTTGCTCAGTATTAAGGCAAGATCATACAAATCTTATGAACTATTGCTTCTAGTATTTACTTTGGCCATGAGGTTTGGTAAAGTTTTATGTTTAAAGAAATGCTTTCCTGATAGCAGTTTAAATTACTTGATGTGATTTCACTGGTTGTCTTGTTCCCTGCAATTTTCTCTGACATTTTCCATCCAGCCCAAGTCAAAGTTGTTAGGTACAAAATACTCAATTTGGGTCCAGTTAAGAGCTTTAATTTCAGGCCAGTCTGGGATGTATCTGACTCTGAGGCTCCAGCGGTATCATTGGATCTAGTGTCCGCTGTGAGTTTCCTGTCAGGAATGCTGCCAAAATAATATTAATCTGTCCTCCCAAAGAATGATACAGCTTACATGATGTACTGCATTCCATTGTGTTACTTTGGACATAACGTAGTGAACGTGATTTTAGTCAGCCAAAACATGCACTGAATTGCCAGTTTATTAGGTCCACCTAGATTAAACAAAGCAGTTTTGCGATAAATCCTCCCTTCATGAAGGTTATTATGTTCATGAGGTGTTGATTCAACTCTATGATCATTTTGGAGGATGCAGTTTGTGGCGCTGTTGAACTGTATTGCATTATACAGAGAAGATATTTAGCTTGGCCTCATTAATATAAATGGCAGGGTTCCCGCAGATCCTTAAAAAGTCTTACAAAGCATTCATTTCATTCATCTAAAAATAAGGCCTTCATTGGCATTAAAATGTCTTACATCTATCTTTCAAAGTCTTAAAAATGCCAATACATGGGAAGTTCGATTTTATGTATATTTTCTGAATGTGCAACCCACATTTTGTGTTATTGCTGAAACCAATGCCAGGCAATGTTTTCGAGGCGCGGTGTACTTTGTGCAAGAAGTCTTTCAAACTCACGATGGGTTTAAAGGCAGTGGAGTCTCACATGAAGGGTTATAAATGCAAAACAGATGCCAGGTATTTCCCAGTTCTGTTCTACGTCTTCCCTAGTCTCCACCACCATCTCCGATAACATTCGGGTATACACCTACACTCAAAGCAGACAGTGGTGTCTGAACACGGTGACAAAACAACAATCGTATAATTCAAATGACGGAGTAGGAGACAGTTCAGATAAGACACACCTATTTTAGAAAGTTTGGATTTCAAACCAGCTGGAACAATGGTGCATTTGTTTTAATGTTCGACGAAAGCCTCCACCTGACTGCGAAAAGGAAACAACTCGATCTGCAGTCAAGATATTTGTTTTCACAGGACCAAAAAGCCCATGCTTTATGTTAAAATGAATATTTGGGCTAAATTAATTCATGGCGTTTCTTTCTTCAATTTTGGTTATAGTAAAGTTGGTCTTAAATTTCATTTTGAGTGGAATTATATAAGTCTTAAATCTAACTTGCCTTATAAGAGCTGTTGGAACCCTAGAATGGGGTGGACAAAATAATACACAAACTACAGTTGAATCAACACTTCTCTAAAACAGTTTGGACGTAAACTGAATGTTATAACCTTCATGATGTTAAATTATATTTTTGCAGGACTGCTGTATTAGATTGCATTAGTTTTAGCTAGGTGAGCCTAATAAACTGGACAAATACTCTGGTTACAAATGGTTCAGTGGCAACATTTGAGTAATCTTTTCTTTTTCTCAAAGCTAATAGTACGCTGTTGCTTTCATATTCACTCATGACTGCGTGAGCATAAACAAGCCGCACATTAAGCTGCACCATTTTTGGCTGCACACCATGACAGACACAACAGCTGACCACAATAACAAACTCCTTCTGAGCAATTTTCCAACAAACACTGTCTGCATGGAAAGACCGCTCATGCAACTAACATAAAAGTCCAGTATTAATGATAGTCAAATCTCACTATCCCACATTTAATGTGATTTAGTTTTGTCCTTGAAATGATCTGTGAAGGAGTTAACAGAGGAATGTGATTGTTAACATTTCAAGCCCAAAGCCACGCAGCTCTCATAGCAACTCCAGTTCAAATGTATCTGCATCCTTACGGCCTTTTCTTGTCAGCCATTTGATTTATTAGATCGTTTTAATCATTAAAATGTTACTGATTACTTTGTTTCTCACGAAATGTATTTAACGTTGGTTGACTCACTCGCAGTGGCAAATGACTTCCTGCTATAATTTACTCAGTGGATGATGCAGATGGCTGACATGTTATTTTTGTCATCAGGAAGCTCCTGTGATTTTTCAGACAAGGCTGATGAGAAGAATATATGAATTGCACATTTTAATTGCCAGTTGGCAATGCTCTAGATTTTACCAGGTGACTGTGTCTCTTGAACTTCTCAGATTTACTGTACTGTTTTTTTGACCAGTGGGAAAATAGTCGGTGTAGTTTGAGCGTCTCCAAAATCATCCTGGTTCTGTCGTTCACAGCTGGTGTTCAAGTGGAAAGAAATGGAAGAATAAGATCACCTCAGTTGTCTCTGCAGATGGTCACAGATGATCTAAGCAGCCAGGGGGCTGGTAGCTTCTGTGCGGTGTTGACTGTATGCTGGCTCATGGTGTGCCTTTATTTGTCTGAGCAGGCTGGGTTTGTTAGCTCTAGGAGGTGACCTTCTATATGCCCTTTCTCTGAATGTGACTTACCCGAGCACATATACAGCATTTCATTTCCGTGTGGTCTGTAACTTGATTACTGGTATGTTGGTTGACTAGAATGGCAGCCTGAGTTTTGCTCCATCAAATCAGGAAAGCAGTGCAGAATTGTCCCCCAAACATATTCTTCCCATGTTATTTGCCTATAAAATCACAGTATCTGACAGTGGATAAAAATCTATTTCTGTATTTAATGCTTCCCTGCTGTGTTTTTTTCCAAACAGATTCATTGGGTCAACCAAAATCCCTTTGAAAGACCTATCCACAGGTCAAGTGAGATCACTGCCATCCAGAAATGTTCCATTGGTCAATGAAAATGGACAGAGTATTGGCGTACGTTTTCTTATCGATTTAAAAATATAGGCAACAGGAAGACTATTTTCCTTTTCAAAGAAACAAATGAAATAATTGACCAACCAATCATTTTCTTCCAGGCTACAATCAACCTTGTGATTGGCTACGATCCTCCAGGAGCGGCAACACCAAACCCCAATGACCCTCAAACAGGAGATGCCACGGTGGATGCTGGTATGTTTATGCAACGAATGATGCCGCACAATGCAGTAAAAGTTGATTAGAGGCATGTCAGGTGTTTGATCTATGAGCATCCTGTTTTAACCTTGATTAGGTGGTGGTGGTGGTGATGGTAAGGAGGGTGATGAGACTCTACCAGATGGATCGGGAGGGGTCCCCTCAGCCCCTGGTCTGTCTGGAAACCTCCGCCAGCAGATGGGCAGGGCACAAAATCGCTACCGACTAGTCAATAAACCTCAGGACTTCCAGGTCAGTTTGATAGTGTTTTTGCTACACGAGTATCAACAAAGACCAACAGCTACTGCACCATTCTACATTTTAATATATATATTTTAAGCACTTACAGTTCAGAATCAGATGCTCTCATACTATCATGAATTATATTCATTCATCCACACTGATACTCTGATGCTATGTGTTGTGTTTTTCAGGTTCGTGTGCGGATCATTGAGGCCCGTCAGTTGCCTGGCAACAACATCAAACCAGTGGTGAAGGTCAATGTGTGTGAACAGACCCACAGGACAAGGATCAAGAGGGGAAACAACCCCTTCTTTGACGAGGTACTCTCACTCAGCTCTTACAAAGAGAGACAACAGACTTCACAGACTGAAATGGAAAAAAAATGTGTTCCTTTTGATACTGTTGGTTGCACTTTAAAGAATTTGACATGGTTTCAAGCTAAGCCATACAAAACTAAAAGGTTCTGCTGGGGTGTCAAATTTAAATGTTGTCATTTTGTCTATAGTCATTAAAACTTCAGATGATTTTTTATTTTTATTTTTGCAGATGTTCTTCTACAATGTCCACATGCTGCCATCGGACCTGTTTGATAAGCACATCAGCTTCCGGGTCAGTACACGTGTCAATTTCGGTCCTATCCTCTGTCAATATGTATAAATATATAAACTGTGAATTGTTGCACTCTTCTCTGCAGGTTTATAATTCCTATTCACTGAGGGCTGACAGTCTCCTGGGAGATTTCAAGGTACCTGGTTTCATTTTGTCCTCACATACTTGTTAATATGTAAAAAAGTGCTGTTAATGCCATAATTGTGAGTCTGGCTGATGTGGCTTTGTTCTCTCACACAGCTGGACGTTGGTTATGTTTATGATGAACCAGGTAAGCTCGTCACAAACAACAGATTTGTTTGCCTTTTTCTTTGCTCAGAGGATGCCATTGTTTGGCTGTGGACGTCAGAATATAACAGGGTTATTGTTGTTAAGTGTTTGATTTGTATAATTGATTCTGTTTAGAATAGGTATGTCTGTAATGTGATAAATGTAGTAGACATTAAACATACATAAAAATCTTTATTTTCACCATTTCCTTTTGTTCATTTATTGTTAAAGCGGCTATAAAAATGTTTTGTTGGTGAAGCCCAAAGCAGAGCTAAAAAGACATAATAATGGACTTACATTTTCCATTTGGCCAGAAACACGACTCTAAATGAATGATAGTGTTAATGATAATGATAATAAATAAGCAGCTGTTAGCTAATAACTTCACCATGTCAGCTCTGTCAGTTATTGCTGGGTTAAGTAAAATTAGACAGAAACGTGTTGCCCAAAATTCATTCTTTTGTTCGTCCAATACATAAGTGAATAGTTAGCTTAGCAACATTGCTGGAAAATTCAAAGGTAATTTTCTTCTCACCATTTCTGGGCTTTACATGATTTTTAAAACTTTCACTTTATGAATATGACTTTGAGAGGGAATAATATGTGTAAGCTCAGGCACTGTGCTTTCATGCTGCGTTTCATTCCCCCATACACTATGCATTATATTATACTATATAAAATTGTAATATCTGTAATATTATATTAACTCTGTGTGTCCTTTTATGTGATGTATTTATATGTGTGTGCCATTGCAGGTCACTGTGTCATGAGGAAGTGGCTCCTGCTGAATGACCCAGATGACTCCAGCTCTGGGGCTAAAGGCTACCTTAAAGTCAGCCTCTTCGTAGTCGGGACAGGAGATGAGCCTCCGGTACGACTGACAGCTGTTGGATAACTTTCCCTGGCTCTGGTTGCTTCCTCTTTTTTGATGTAAATATGGTGGTTATGCCCCTTGCACGCTCTCACTGACTCTTTTCTGTTCTTTCTATCTGCTGCAGGTGGAGAAGAGGGACACAAATGATGATCAGGATGACATAGAGAACAATCTGCTCCTGCCAGCCGGTGTGACTCTGCGATGGGCCACCCTGTCACTGAAGGTGTTCAGCGCTGAGGATGTTCCCCAGAGTAAGACAAGCTGTAGTAATCATTTTATATTTGTAATAAATTAAATGGTCATATACGCAACATATACAGAAATACTGGTTCACACACAATAAAAAGTAAGTTGAAGTTATTTCCCATTTTGTGGCTGTCAAAACTGATTAAAGCAAAAAGGGTATGTTACCATGCTGTTATATTAATTATGGTTGATTCATTAATTAGTCCACTGTTTCCTCATTTCAGTGGATGATGCTTTCGTCCAGACCATGAAAGAAATCTTTGGAGGAGATGGAGACAAGAAGAACCTAGTGGATCCCTTCTTAGAGGCCTGCTTCGCTGGCAGAAAGGTTCCTGACCATTTGTTTTAGCTGCCGTATTAAATGTTAGGCATGCAGGATATAACATTGTTGTGTAACAGAAGAAAAGCTGATTGAGCTTTTTCCTGTCTCTCCAGCTGTGCACTCGGATCATTGAGAAGAACGCAAACCCAGTATGGAACCAAGTGCTGAACCTCCAAGTGAAGGTAAGAGGTCTTAAGCGTGAAAAGCTATTTTCTGACTTGGCACAAAAGTAAAAAAAAAATAGATATCATGAATTCATTTTTCAGTCTCACCTTTTTTTTTAAACCAGTTTCTTGTTTTTTCTGTAGTTTCCCTCCATGTGTGAGCGTATCAAACTCACAGTCTTTGATTGGTAAGTCGAACAAGATTACAATTTATATTTACTAAATGTTAGCATGTGTCATTTTGTGTTCATTAGGAGGGAGTGTTATTTTGTCCTTGGAGTTGTTTGGGTTTGAGAAAATGTACCACAATATGTCTGCAGTGTGGCCAGCTGTGTTTGTATCACCAACCACATGACAATAATGTCTCAGGCTGTGCAGCCCCTCCCTTCCCCTCAGTAACATGCCCTGGAATCCTGTTGGCACCGTCTCTCAGCTAATCTTCATTATTTTGTGTTTCTGAGCGAACAAACAGTCCGATAACTCAGGTCCAGGAAGGCTGAAGGGAAATAAGTGCAAAAGGAAAGGTTAGAAAAATGCTGTGTGCCTCAGAAGGTGTTGACAACAGTCTCGTTTCAGAGAGCCAATATATGCATTGTTGAGAGAAATTATTTTTCTACTCCATGTGCTTCCTTCATAGAGGTAGTGAAAAAGCAGAGCATAACAATACCCCTACATTGTGAAATGTGCTTGTTATTTAACAGTTAATCACATAAGTCAGTGCTGTGTGAGTCTAAAGGTGTCATGTATGATTTATGATTGCAGGGATCGTTTGTCGGGAAATGATGCTGTTGGCACCACATACCTGAACCTGTCGAAGATTGCCTCCTCTGGTGGAGAGGTAGAAGGTATTATTTTTGGATTATTTGTTTTATAATAGAAAAATAATAAACATTGGGCTGGAAATATAGAGCCCAACATGTCTGGATCTTTGTGAAAACCCCGGGACAGAAGTATATAGCCTTTAAATTTCACCGAGATATAAGATATTTATTGTATTTACTGTTTTGCAGTTTAAAACCATTGTTACTCTTGTGCATGTTTGTCTTAACTTCTAAACAGTACTTGAATTGTCCTTTTTCTAGAGGAACATGCAAGAAAAATGGAAATATCGTCATTTGAAGGTTCATCTGTGCTCTTTGTTGCTCTATGTTGCATGAGATGAAACGCATTAAGCATGTTGTGCACGCTAGTTTGCTTAAAAACACTCATTCTGTATGTGCACACTTCTAATAAAGCTGCTCTCTTTTGATATTAGTGCTGCTAGGATTTTTAATGTTTAACCATTTTGTCCTCGTAGTGCCTGCCACTTGCTTATTCACCGTTTCCACCGCCTCAAACAGAGCAACACTGACATACTAACATTAAAGCTTGGCTTAGCTTAGCTTGAGTCTAAATATAAAGAGGTTAAGTCTCTTTCCATCCATCCAAAGCTACCACAGGGTCGTCTGAGGTGGGTTTCCTGCCTGTCTTTGGGCCCTGCTATGTCAACCTGTACGGCAGCCCCAGAGAGTTCACTGGCCTGCCAGACCCCTATGATGATCTCAATTATGGCAAGGTAGTGATTACATGTTACCAGTTACCTACTATTTTAACCTTTCTCTTCACTTTTATCCCTGTCCTGCATCCCCTTTATTGGTTTTTCAACATTTCACATCAACATGTTGTGTTCGCAGGGAGAAGGAGTGGCGTACAGGGGCAGGATCCTGGTCCAGCTGTCCACTACACTAGATGGGAAATCAGAGAAAACAGTGGACGATATCCACAATGATGACATCCTGGTGGTGCAGGTATTGTGACTACCTATCTACTGAGTGACACCTGATCTGAAGTGTAGTTTGGTTTGACAGCAGTGTGGTTTCACTTTGGGAAATTTCGGACGTGGTAGGACAAGAACTCAGTTAGGGAAGTGATACAAAATTTTTGTTTAAAACACGTTCTACTTCTCTTCCCCTCTTTCCTTTTTCTTCCCTGCATTAGAAGTACCAGAGGAGGAGGAAGTACTGTCTGTGTGCAGTCTTCCATAGTGCCTCCATGATACAGGAACCAGGAGAGCCAATCCAGTTTGAGGTCAGCATTGGCAACTATGGCAACAAATTGGACACCACCTGCAAACCACTGGCCTCCACCACTCAGTATAGCTGTGCTGTATTTGATGGTGAGTGAGGAAGCTACTATCTGACTGCTTGACTGTTCACGCACTTTTAGACTAAAGACACATTTAAAACCTGCTTTGCTGTCAAAAGGATTCTTAAGGTGTGTGTAATCTTTCTAGGTAACCGCTACTATTACTTGCCCTGGGCAGACACTAAGCCAGTAGTTGTGGTTCTCTCATTCTGGGAGGACATCAGCCACCGCCTGGACTCTGTCAACATCATCCTCTACATTACCCAACATCTGGTAATACTGCGTTATCCTTGTAATCCTCAAAGACTTTAAATCATTGCTTTAATTACAGTCAGAATTTATGATTTTTTGCATGTAGGTTTTCAGCCATTAAAACATAATGACTTGTACTAATGTTCGGTACATGTCTGTACATGTGCCAGTGTGAGAATCAGCCGAAGAGGTTTACCATCTAATCATCACTGCTTGTTGTTGCAGCAATCCAACCTGGAGGCCTTTAGAACTGCCATCTTGGCAAAAGTCTCTGACAACGAACTGGTAGACGTGTGGCTGAAGTTGCTGACTCAGCTGATTGAAGACCTAGAAAGGTAAGTAAAGGATAAGGTTTTGCTGAGAAATGCATTAACAGCAATACATTGTTTGTGTTGTTTGTGAATCTTTTAATGGAATAAAAAAATCATATGAACCCAAGAGAAATGTGAAAAAAAACAACAACAAATGAACCAAGAATGGTCAAAATTAGTAAACCCACAATTATTTAGTACAATTTCAGATTGGGAATAGTTTTGGCTCAAGTGAATTGGTTCCTATTTAGTCTCTGCTCTCCTTTAGTTTCCCAAACCCTGAAATAGAGGGCCACTCCAACCTGACATCTCTGGACATCCAAATCAAGAAGCTGCGTGACCGTGCTTTTGCCAGCATCAAGGATGCAGCCAGACACATGAGAGAGGAGGCCAGAGAGATTCGTGACACTCTGTCTGACATAGAAGCCTGGGCGGACAAACTTAAACAGCTGGCCGAGGAGGTATGTACACAGCAAGGATTTGAGCATTTGAAATTACACTTTGGCAAAAGGGGGACTCAAAATAACATTTGCAAAGAAGTTGCAGTCTTGATACTGCAATGCATTGTACTGTTTGTTTTGCCTGTCCATAATTCTGCACTTGATCACATGTTTTACCGTCACTGTGTCCAGCCCCAGAACAGCATGCCTGATGTGATCATCTGGATGTTACGGGGCGAGAAGAGGGTGGCCTACAGTCGCATCCCCGCTCACCAGATCCTCTACTCCACATATAGCGAACAGGCCTGTGGTCAACACTGTGGCAAGATACAGACTGTCTTTTTGCAGGTACACATCTGCAGTCAATAAAAAAGAAAGATCTGACAATTTAACTCAGAGGTAGCAGTGTGGTGCTCTGCCATTGGACTATATGAGCTAAAAGGTACTGCACTAACATTAATTCCTCTGAAAGAATAATTAATTCTCGTGTGATTTTATTTTATTTTTTTCTCTGCACCCCCCCCCCCTCCCCTCCCCGAAGTACCCCATGGACAAGCACACGGGCTTGAAGGTGCCAGTTCAGATTAGAGTCAACATGTGGCTGGGTCTGTCGGCACATGAGAAGAAGTTCAACTCTTACTCCGAGGGAACCTTTAGTGTGTTTTCTGAGATGGTACATCGCTCACATTAAAAAAATAAATATCATGTACCTTACTGTATTCACAAAGGATTACCAGACAATGTTTAAGATTATCTAGAGGCAGCACTCAAGTCAGCATCTTACACGAAGCATGTCCTCCTTTGCATTACAGTACGAGAACCAGGCCGAGGTGTTTGGGAAATGGGGGACCACAGGACTGGTGGGGCGCTACAAGTACTCAGACGTAACAGGCAAACTGAAGCTGAAACAAGAGTACTTCATGCCACCACGAGGGTGGGAGTGGGAAGGTGACTGGTTCATTGACCCAGAAAAAGCGTAAGTACATTTGTAGACGAGCATTTGGCATCTATCCTCCTCAAAAGTGAAAAACATTTCACCAAGAGATTCGTTATTTTCCCACTGAACACACACTTTCTGTGGACTGTAAGAGGAAGTGGGCTAATGTCTGCTCCCTATTGTTTACATTCCTCTCATATCCTCTCATAAGTACCACACTGTGCCAGTCATTTGGACATTATTTACAGTTACTTTTTTAATCTACTTCGTCATCTCAAGTACAACCACTCTGCACTTCAACCCTGACTCAAACTTTATATGCATGGAATGTAACAAATGCAGATTCCCTTATATAAGGCATGAGAAGATGATATTTTTGTGTTGGTTATTGCTTTAATTTGATCCGTTACAATGTATGACAAATAAAATTGCCTACGTGGAGCATCAAGAAGAACACACACTTAGACAGCTATATTTGTATAGAAAGTTTTGTATGGCTAAGAGTTGCGTTACTCCCCACATGTAAACACAGTCACTGTCAAAACAGGAAAAACCTTTTTTCTGTTGCAGTATGGAGTGTGCCAGGATGTCTCTTTTTTTTTTAAATATACTATCACTGGAGGGTGCCAAATTTCACAAATAGTGGCTCAAAGTAGCTTCTGTCAAATGTTATTATATTTCACACACTGATGGTACATACCATATTTTCGCCTTTGTATTACAGTCTGTTAACAGAGGCAGATGCAGGACACACTCAGTTCATAGACGAGGTGTTCCAAAACGAGACTCGCTTCCCAGGTGGAGAGTGGAAAGCAGCCTCCGAGCCCTACACCGATGTGGTGAGAAGAACACGCAAACTTTCAAAAACAAAGTCCCTTTTTCTGTGACACACAACACAGTAAACATGCATGATTACCACCCAGACTCATGCACTTTCTCTACATTATTATTTCCACTCCAGATGCCTTTGATGAAAGAGTGATCTAAAACCTATTCTAAGACATGAGCAGGCCAAAATGCATGAAGAAGGTCAACAAATTAATAAATGAACTTGTGCAGCTTACTGAGGTTGTTGTGTTGCACAGAATGGAGAGAAGAGCCATAAGCCTGAAGAGTTTGATTGTCCTCCAGCTTGGATGTGGGAGGACAAGTGGAGTGTGGATGACAACAGAGCCGTGGACGATCAAGGTGCAGACATTTACCTAACCAGCTAAAAACTGTAGCATAATGTTTTTCAAGCTGTTTGAAGGCAAAAGTAGGGCAAAAGGCAACATGGGACTGAAATGACTAAATGTTGGATGTTTCTTATTTAAAGGGCTCTGACTCACTCTAGCCTTTTTGCTACATCATAATAATAAATTAAACTCACGTGGGGGAAATTGAAACCATATGTTCTTGTATCCAAGCTATAATGAAACAAAGGCATGAAAACAAAATTGTTTGTGGGCATGTGTGTGTGTACACTCCACAGGCTGGGAGTATGGAGTCACCATTCCCCCAGACACCAAGCCTCGGGCCTGGGTCCCTGCAGAGAAGATGTACCACATCCACCGCAGGAGAAGGCTCGTTCGACCTCGCAAGAGATCTGCTCTCCCTGCAGGAGCAGCTGTGGAGGTCAGCATAGGACAGTAGGGCAATACAGCTGTATATACTGTAGTATCATGTGAATATTGATGCCATATAAAACATTTTTATATAGGAAGTTTATCTTGCAAAATGGTGATTATGTAACAAAGATTGATAGAGCTTGATATTGATGTGTGTCAGGCTACGGCTTTCATTTCACAGTATATAATCTTGCATTGCTAATGATTGTATCACTCCGATATTCATGTAAAACATCTTCATAACGACGGTTATTTTTGCTTACAGAAGCGGGACGAAGGTGACCGTGAGGGCTGGGAATTCTCTTCTCTGATTGGCTGGAAGTTCCACAGGAAGGAGCGTTCATCTGACACGTTTCGTCGAAGGCGCTGGAGGCGGAAGATGGCGCCAGAGGGCCGGCTCGGAGCATCTGCCATCTTCCAACTGGAGGGGGCAGTGGTGAGTGTTGAAAAAGGAAAATAAATGTTTTATTCTGATTTGAACTGTTTGTTTGGGTCAGGATCTGGTTTCATAAAAACTGTGGCTTGCATAATCAGAATGCAACAGTAAAGCATCTGTCCACATTTAAGAAGGAGAGGGAGGGCTGGTGGAAAAGTAAGAACCGGATCTGAGTTCACTGAGTTACAAAATATTTCCAAATATTTACTTATGTATTAATCACATCTACAGTGCCATTGCGTGTTTGCTTTGGTTTACTCTGCAGGGTGTTGATACTGATGAGAAAGAGAAAGGCTCCAAGGCCGATGCCACCAAGCTGTTTGGTGCCAACACGCCCACTGTGTCCTGCTCCTTTGACGGTGAGCGATTAATGATCAGACTCACATAAACAAATATACATAAATATATGCTGCTGAATTATGTTTTTCTTCTTCGCAGATGCACATAGGTACCATCTCCGTGTTTACATCTATCAGGCACGGAACTTGATATCTATGGACCAAGATAGTTTTTCTGGTAGGATTTTAGTTTCTGGTCAAAAATAGAATTCAATGATTAGTTTCCATTATCAATAATAAGACTGCTGATGGATTTCGGGTCTTGCATTTCAAATCAAGTGAGTCTCAATGCAAAGAAAGCTGTTGATGTTGGATTTCTTTCTCCTCACAGATCCGTATGCACACATCTCCTTCCTGCATGTTAGTAAGACAACAGAGACGCTGACGGCAACGCTGAACCCAACCTGGGACCAAACTTTGATTTTCAATGATGTGAAGATTTATGGAGACCCGCAGAACATTGGTCAGCGGCCCCCTAATGTTGTACTGGAGTTCTACGACCATGACCAAGTGGTAGGTGTGCCAGATTTGCACAGAGAAAGCATTTGTAACTAATATGCGTAGTTTCAGTACTTAATAAAGTACCTTATAATACATCTAACTGTAGATTATTGTAGATAGTTGCTATGGGGAAAAACAAAGTGACTTTGAAACCTTAAATTTGCACAAAGAATTTAATTATTTGAGTGAAAATCACTCAAGCAAAAACTGTCCATTGGATCAATACAAGTCTTGAGATTCATAGTATGAACTGTCTTTAAGAAAAGACACTATATTTCTTTTCATTTTCTTCTTCCTAGTAATGTCTACTTTTCCTCTACAGTCCTAAAGTTAAAGCTGTAATAAACTGTAAAAACATCTGTTTTGTTAAATGCATTGTCTAACTTCATTAGTTGTTGACTTTGTACTCCACATTTTTAGTGTAAATTATCTAGGAAATAAAACATTTTATCCTATTGCACTGCTATTGTTAATTTGCTCTCTAGTGAGAGCACGAGCTAAAGGCACAAAAATATACCTGTGATGTGTTATCTTCTGCCCAGGGGAAGGATGAGCTGCTGGGCCGCAGTATTTGTGTGCCACTGGTGAAGTTGAATCCAGGCATGGATGAGACACCCAAACTCCTATGGCACCCCATCACCCACAAAGGTCACAAGGCAGGGGAGGCCCTTGTGGCTGCTGAACTCATCCTCAAAAACAAGGTTTGCCCTGAAAGTAAATGGGGAATGTAAATGTAAAGACAAAAGGGCAAACATAATACAGACCCTCCTGTGTCTGTCTGCGTAGATGGGTGATTCAGATCTTCCCCTGATACCTGCAAAGAGAGGAGAGAACCTCTTCATGGTTCCTCAGGGCATCCGGCCTGTGGTGCAGCTCACTGCTGTGGAGGTAATGCACAGCCTTCGGTGCCGTCCCTCTGAACTGACATATATAATGTCTCTAAATCCACCTCTGATTGTGTATCTCTGTATCCAGATTCTAGCATGGGGCCTGAGGAACATGAAGCCGTACCAGCTGGCCACCGTGTCTTCACCCAGCCTGGTGGTGGAGTGTGGGGGACAGAGGGTGGAGGCAGCTGTCATCAAGAACATGAAAAAGAACCCGAACTTCCCCAGCTCTGTCCTCTTCATCAAAGTGGTAATGGCGGGGTTGGGGGTGTCTAGTATAGATGGGGGAAAAAAAAAAGTTTAAAGCTATTGAACAGGGGAAATAGTATTAGCCAAAATTCAAAAGAAGAATTATGAAAGAAATGTACATCTTCTGCACTACAAACACTGTCTGCTGAGAATACACTTTCGTTAAAATGTCTTTGATACAATACTGTAAATTCCCAATACTATTTTCTACTGAATACTATCTTCTCTACGCCCTCGATCCAGCTCCTTCCAAAGGATGAGATGTACACACCTCCCATTGTGCTGAAGGTGATTGACCACCGTCCATTTGGCAGGAAGCCTGTGGTGGGTCAGTGCACCATCACTTCTCTGGAGGACTTCAGATGTGACCCGTATGTCATCACTGCAGACGGAGCAATGTCTTCCAAAAGTAAGGAGGAATATAAAAAAAATACAAATGACTCTATGGTGATACAATTAACACAGAGAGACAAAAAGCTGTGTTCTAATGTTGTCTTGACACTATTTACAGTGGCTCTGATGGCTTCTCCTTCCAAACATGTCGCTATTAACATGGAAGAATCAAGACCACTGCTAGAAGCGCAGGTAAACTCTACCACCATACCACAACATGGAGTATTACTTGTTGTTCAACTAGTATTCTTCTTTCTAAAACACATTAAGTTGCCTCTTGTCACTAAGAAGTGCAGAATTTGACTCTGGTCAAATTTGACAAACGTTATTACTCTGGCTTGCAGTTCATGTACAACATGTCAGCTGCTGTCAACAAAATGGCTTCCCCTACCTCCCACTTTGTATGTATGGTTACTATTATAGCTTTCTGACTGGCAAGGCTGGGCACCAATGACACTGGATGGCTGAGATCACTTAATCCACAACGCTACAGCAAGCTTGACAAAGGCCTCATAATGATGTTACATTGCCATTATGAATTGTCACAATATCGCAAATAACGCTTCATTTAATTGGCACTATTTAATGGGCACATTCTATGATTTTTTTCAAAGCAGGGGCGTAGCATGTAAATGGGCCCTGGAGCAAACTAAGCCCCCAGGCAACTAACTCACATGGAAGCTGATTTTGCTACTGAACCGTCAATGCCATGTTGTTGCGTGAAGTACAGTTTTAAATATTCAACTTAAAGCAAAGGTTTGACATTTTGAGAATTCTGCTTATTGATGAAAAGATTGATACTACTCTGTCTATATGCCAAATACGAAGTTATTGCTTGCAGCTGCTTAGCTTAGCATAAAGACTGGAAATAATGTGAACCAACTAGCCTGCCTCTGTCCAAAGCTAACACAATCCACTTACCAGCACTGTTAGAGCTCACTAATGTAATTGTTCACTCCCTAATTGTTTGTTAAATCACTGCAAAAACCTATTTATTATAGGGGATAATGTGCCAGACTATTCTGGCTCCAGGAAGTGACAGCGTCCGGGCCAGTAACGCCATGTGATGTTTTTACGCTTGGGTATTTATACGAATTAAACAAACAAGATGTAATGTGTTAATTAGTCTTCATGGTAAGATGAGCTAACCGGCTGCTGGCTGTAGCTTTGTATTTAGCATATAGATATAAGAGAGTGTGGTATCAATCTTCACATCTAGCTCTTGGCAAGAAAGCAAATGAGAACATTTCCCAAAATGTGAAACTATTCCTTTAAATATAATAAAGATGGAAAACATGGCTTTGGTCAGGAATTAAACTCAAGTCGCACAGGTGCCAGACAAAGCAATTATGTTGTGAGAGAAAGAGTTCTTATTCTTCTGATTTACTATTACTAAATTCAAGATTGAAAACAAAGCATTGCTCATCTCACTCATAGCGGGTATGGATACCACTAAACCACTGTGCCACGTTTCAAGTGAAGGGACCGGTGGTGTTAGTGGGCCCCCTAGAGGCCCGGGGCCTTAATGGAGTTAAACATTGTGCATCGCCCTTTGTTACGCCCTTGTTTTCAGACTTGCTGTCAATTGGGAAATTGCAACTAGGATCTCCTTATCTACCTTTCCTTTAGCATCCTTCACTGTTTCACTTTCTTGTCAATATGTGTTGCCTTTTGTATGTGTACTGCATGTATGTGAAACATTTCTGTTACTGTTGTATGTGTATGAACTTGTGACTTTTGTTCTGTTTTGTGTCACATCGAATCTTCTTTCTCCAAAGCATGTAGAGAAGGTGAGAGTAAGCAAGAGAACATGACTGAGATTTCAGATTCGCATTCGAAATGCAGAGTCCTGTATATATGAGGATTAAAATTGTTCCATTCCACCTTTAGGAAAAAGAGACTGTCGATTGGTGGAGTAAATTCTACGCTTCAACTGGAGAACAGGAGAAATGTGGCCCTTACCTAAAAAAAGGATATGACACCCTCAAAGTAAGAGCCTTATTTATTCCCACTCAACACACTTCAGTGTTAGTTGCCTTGTTTGTTGTTGTATGTCATGGCTGCATACATAATAATCATTATTAACTAACTAAGTGTTGTACAGAAGCTTCTCTCCTGAGCTGTAGATGACTTGAATGTGACTCTGCATTCTCAGGTGTATAACTGCGAACTGGAGGATGTCCCAGACTTCAAAGGGCTGACTGATTTCTGCAACACCTTCAAACTGCAGCGAGGCAAGAATGAAAATGGGGATGAAGACCCATCTGTGGTTGGAGAGCTGAAGGTAGTTTGACACCATTTAGAATACTAACACTTGATTAGATACTATGACACACTGCGTACGAAAGATTGTATTAGTAGCTTATATGCGTTGATAGACTTACAACAGGAGGGACTAAAGAATAGAAAGTGAAGCTATAAAATGAGCTGAATCTCCTCAGCTCAGTACCAGGCCCAGTTCTTAAGATTTATTAAGTGTGTGTGTGTTCTTGTGCTTGCAGGGTTCATTCAAGGTGTACCCCCTGCCAGACGACCCAGGTGTTGCTCCTCCTCCCCGTCAGTTCAGAGAGCTGCCAGATAGTGGACCCCAGGAGTGTCTGGTCAGGGTTTATGTGGTCCGGGCCATAGACCTGCAGCCCAAAGACAATAATGGCAGCGTGAGAAATGATCTGTATTACCAGCAATACAATCAACAGATTGCAACACACGTGACTCCAGTCAGCACCTTCTGCTTCAACTTATGTTCTCTCTCCTGCTCAGTGTGATCCATACATAAAGATGTCACTTGGAAGGAATACGATTGACGACAGAGACCATTACTTACCCAACACCACCAGCCCTCTGTTTGGAAGGTAAACACGATGAATGGCTACATTTAAGCAATGGAGATCATAAATAATAAAGACCATATTATCCAGTGCACCTTCTCACTTCTCAAACACTCCTTTTGGTTTGTTTTAGGCTATTTGAGATGACGTGTTTACTGCCCCAGGACAAGGACCTGAAAATCTCCGTCTATGACTATGATTTCCTGACCCGTGACGAGAAGGTCGGCGAGACAGTGATTGACCTGGAGAACCGCTTCCTATCTCGATATAACTCCTACTGTGGCCTGCCACAAACCTACTGCATGTAGGGACATCTGAGTGTGGGCTATCTTAGGGCAGAGGGGGAAATGCATTTAAATGATGAAACTAATAGATTCTCTTTGATCGATCTCCCATCTTAGTTCTGGTATCAACCAGTGGCGGGACCAGCTGAAGCCGTCTAAGATTCTGGAGAGCCTGGCTCGTCTAAAAGGCCTGTCCAAACCCTGCACTGAAGACAACGGCACATCACTTACCTTCGGTGGCCAAGAGTACACCCTGGATCAATTTGGTAAATTCTAATGTCAGCATGCTAACATGCTCACAGTGACAATGTTAGCATGCTGATGTTTGCACATTTAAGGATTACAATATTACTATCTTAGTTTAGCATGTGAGCATGCTAAACAGTTGCTGATTCAGCTGAGGCTGATTCATTTAGCAGTATTGGACTAATACAAATTTTGACCGGTTAATTGGCCTAGGGTAAAAGTCGGGATTTCCAAAATTGTTATGAAACATGAATGTCTATGCCAAATTTCATGGCAATGCATCCAATAGTTGTTGAGATATTTCAATAAAAACATAAAAAAATTAACCTCATGGTAGTGGTAGATTAAAATCAGGGGATCACCAAGGTCAGTCTGGGGACCATGAACGTCTATTGAGACATTTCAGTCTGGACCAAAGTGGTGGACAGACAGACCAACATTGTCATCCCTAGGGTCATGCTGCTGGCGTTGCTAAAAATTGTTTTTGACAGTAAAATTGACAGTATGGTAGCATTGAATACACAGTATTGCACTTTTAAATGCAATAAAAGAATCCTGTGGTTTGACTGCTTGACTTTTATTGACTGAATCTTCATCATCTACTTTGACTAATTATAATATAACATAAGCCTAATTAAGCCATAACATGTTTTCACATCCAGAGAACAACAAGGAAATTCATCAGCACTTGGGTCCAGCCCCAGAACGACTCTCTCTGCACGTGCTCAGAAAACAGGGACTTGTCCCTGAACATGTGGAGACCAGGACCCTTTACAGCACCTTCCAGCCCAATCTCTCTCAGGTCAGATGTCACAGCTCACATATACTGTATCTGTATATGCCCACATTCACCTTGCTGCAGCTATTTTGTATAAACTACTATATATTGTGTCCATTTAGGGAAGCCTTCAGATGTGGGTGGATGTTTTCCCCAAATGCATTGGCCCCCCTGGACCTCCCTTTGAGATCACACCACGCAAGCCTAAGAAGTAAGTTCTGTGCAGCCCTTCACTACTTCATCACTGGTCACATCAGATGCCACTGAGTTAACGTTCGCTGTGTTTGAATGTTCAGGTTTTTCCTGCGCATTGTCATCTGGAACACCACAGATGTGACATTAGATGAGACCAGCATCACAGGAGAACGCATGAGTGACATCTATGTCAAAGGGTACGGCTGAAATTAACTTTAGCTTCTATTCTGTTTGGCAGCTTTATTGCTGCCTTTATTTTGCCAAATGTTTGTAGTCTTGCCTTATGATGCTGTTTCTCATAGGCAACCATTTCTAAACTCTTCTTTTAGCTGATTCACATTGATTTTATTTAACAATTTAAAAGCCAAATGCTATAGTTGAAGGTCACTGTGGAGCCCATTTGGACAACACAAAGAACGCTCACGCCTATTGTTCCATTTGCCAGCTGGATGCCAGGCATGGAGGAGGACAAGCAGAAGACGGACGTCCACTACAGGTCTCTGGACGGAGATGGCAACTTTAACTGGAGGTTGGTCTTTGGCTTCGAATACCTGCCAGCTGAACAACTCTGCCTCGTGTCCAAGAAGGTGAGGCTTTGTTTGGACTATCAACCAGTTGGCTCACAATGAAAAAAGGACAATTTTAATACTGTACAGATAAAAAATACAAGGCCTGCGTTGTTGAAATGGCTAATCTAAAACATGTTTTCACACGTTCTTCATTCAACAGGATCACTTTTGGAGTCTTGACAAAACAGAATTCAGGATTCCCCCCAAGCTGATTGTTCAGATATGGGATAATGACAAATTCTCATTAGATGATTACCTTGGTAAGACACTCAATTTGTTGTTGTTAAAGTGTTTGTCTTACCTAGAGACCCCCATTCTAAAAACTCACTGTTGGTGCTTGATACTCTGTGATTGCAGGCACACTGGAGCTGGATTTGCATAACCTGGTTGCTCCTACGAAGACCCCAGAGAAGTGTTCTCTGAAGATGATGGATGTGGAAATGGGAACTCCACACATGGCAGAGAATGCCAAATCTCTGTTTGCTCAGCAGTCAGTCAAAGGCTGGTGGCCCTGCTCCATTGAACAGGATGGAAAGAAAGTCCTGGGTGTAAGTATGAATAGAAAGTTCTGCACTTTTTGAGGTAAATTGACTTGTTCAAACCTGTCCTGTACTATTGAGTACTTGAATGAACAATGAGGTTGGATGTGAAGAAAATTCAACATTAGTTGTTGCAGTAGACTTCCAGCAGGGATTTTGGAATGACATCAAGTTCACGTAAACTGTTTTAGGTTTCACGTCTCAGATTTCTTCTTGTAGGTCAGATGAGTTTCCATATTTAGACACATTTAATTTAAAATGAGAAACAGCAGAGAAAAATTGCTTTCTTTTCTGAATTTGTGCGTGTTATCCTTGTAAGCTTGACGAACAGATCTCTACTTCATTACAATATCCTGAAAGTATACGAGACCCTATTTGTTATTGTTACATTGTTGTTTCTTGCTCATTACGTCTGCTCGTCTTGTGTTTACAGGGCAAAGTGGAGATGACGCTGGAGATTGTAAGTGAAGCAGATGCAGATGAGAGACCTGCAGGAAAAGGCAGGGACGAACCCAACATGAACCCCAAACTTCAATCTCCCAAGTAAGAACCCCCGGTGGAATGACTGCAGATTGAGAAACATATCCCATCCATTCCTATT
Organism: Gadopsis marmoratus; assembly: GCA_036023855.1. NCBI lineage: Eukaryota > Metazoa > Chordata > Actinopteri > Centrarchiformes > Percichthyidae > Gadopsis > Gadopsis marmoratus. The sequence continues at coordinate 69,258 of JAVQJF010122245.1, read as the reverse complement.
AATTGCTAGCTAAAATAAAGAAAGGTGTAGTTTTGCAGTAACAAATACACTGTCTTTCATTGTCCACAACCATCAGTCGCCCAGAAACATCCTTCTTTTGGTTCACCAACCCGTGTAAGACCATGAAGTTCATTGTGTGGAGAAGGTTCAGATGTCTCTTCATTGGACTCATCATCCTCATCATAGTGATTCTCTTCCTCGCAATCCTGCTGTACTCTTTACCGGTAAGGACAAACAAGAGGCGCCATCTTGAGAGTATTATAGCTAGTATAACCTACAGTGCATGCAGCGGTTGTGTGCTTTATGTGCTTGGTCCAGACCCCAAAAAAAGCTGTGATTTCAATGCTCTCTTGCCTTTTCCAGAACTACATCTCAATGAAGATAGTGAAACCACTAAGCTAACTCTACAATGGAGGAGGGACAGTGGAACTGCAAAGGAGAAGTCAAAATGTCTACAGGTTTACTCTAACTGGGCACAAATGCTGACATAGCAACTCAATATCTTTTTCACTGCCTATAGTATTTTATAAAGGTCTACCTAAATGGGAAGGGATGCTTGCACAATATCATATTTTACCACGAACACTTTGTCTACACTGCTAAACTGTGACAGACCTGTGAGCAATACATTTGTTTCCAAACCACTGATTTTAATCAACACAGTGATGAGAAAATAGAAGCCCCTGTACATTTTAATGCAAGCCAACACAACAGTCCTGTAATCAATTCTTGCCGATTTAGATATTTGGGGGGTTTTGAGGCTGTATTTAGTGGTTATGTTGTAGGTGTTGCTAATATTCTGGCATAGTGTATGAAAATGAGGCGAGTGATACTAACAATTAATGGTTTCTCCAAGGTAGTATTTATTAGAGGGCTGTTATATTTCATTGCATTACAATGTACAAGCATTTCTATGTTTCTGGTCACTCGGAGTAAACAACTCAAGTCATGTCAAGTGTGTCTGTCTTTTGTATATTACATTTTCACATCTTTTAAATTAAATATATTAAAGCATATTTCAACAGATGTTGGTGTCGTTTAATACGTTTAAAACAGCTGTAAGAGCAATATTAAGAGTTGATATGATGTATGTAGTGGATTAGTAGAAATGCTGCTAGTTACGTCATAGTGATAACTCTCAGTTGGAGTTAATCTGTGGACCGCTACTCCAAGTTGAGCACAACCAGAGTTAATCTTGTAACTTTTTTTTGTTCCGAGTTACAGCTCATGAATGGAGTTAGTTTCAGAATATTAATTTTCACATCAAGCTTATTGCTAAAGCAGTCTTTTAACAGTTGTGGTAATGTGGATTACCAGACAGAGAGACGACTGCCGCTACAACAGCAGTGAACAGTATGTTCCAAGTTTTGAACACAATTGCCTTCTTTAAAATGAAAAATTTCTCATCACAATACCTAAGACAGTCAGGTAAACTATCCTTATTGGTGTGTGACTGTATTGTTTTGCATCATATAAAAATAGGTAGCTGTGTTTATTCTTCCTCTGAGGTGTGATGTTTGCTGTGCTGCTGCAGGAAAGCCTCCACCTCCCCTCTTCGCGACAGGCTGTTGGCTTTGCCTTGGAAACGGCCGTTTTTTCCTGCCCCCTTTCCTTGGAGAATCTCTAACACCCTGGAGAGCACAGAGAATCATTCGGTATCAACCTACATAAACATTTTTAAAGAGGCTAAACAAATAAGTTGTGGTCTATTTTACCGCGGCCCCATCTCAGCCACTGGTCCACTGGGTCCAGCCAGCACAAACAAACCAGGTCCCTTCTCCTCTCCAACAGTCAGAAAAACCAAAGTTTCCTAAGAACAGACAAAATTAGACTTAAACATATTTAATTGCTAATACCAAATACTAGGCAGTCAGGTTATCATCTTACCTCAGTGTTTATTTCATTGGCAATTATATTCATGAACTCATTGTCACCCTCTTTTCTGTAGGAAAAAAGAGACACAATTTTCTTTCTGAAATACTCATATTGATGCTTGACCTGGTCTCCCTAGGGATGCCTGGGTCATTGCTTTGGGTTTTTCAAGATGTTTAACCTCAGGGTACAAACAAGCCCTTCTACTTGAAGACGAGTCTCTTACTTGTGCAAGGTGAAGAAGTTGCCTCTCTTGGGGTTGTTCTTAAAGTTCTGAGCGATGAGGACAGCCATGTCTCGTAGCAAGCTCAGGTTAGTCTGCGCAAGACATTTTTATGATGGTTAGGGAGTCTATCTGCAATGTGTTATAAACATAAATATGTGGTACAGTGATTCTCATTTTATTGGGGCTTCTGGTGTCTTTTGGTAAGCAGCAGAAATCAGTTATCTACAGTTCTAAAACAAAACTAAATTTTTTCTTACTTTCTGTAGCAGCTTAACAGACTTCTGCAACTTGTCAACTGCCTCAACGTGTTCATCGGGTCCAGTTCTGTTGAACAATGACATGGATTTCTTTCCCCTTCAGACTTTGTGAATGGGTTTAACTCACATTGATAACAATTCAGAATTTTAACTTACTTCAGGAGAGACACTAGTGATCGTTCTGTGCTGTAGCTCTTTTCAGCATATTTCAGTACCCTGTTCCCTGCCAGGAAGATCAGGTTGGTTTTGTTTTTCTTTCCTTTCTCAGTTCCCAGCAGCTTTATTACCTAAAATTCAGATCAACGGAAATGAAGCACGCATTTAGTAATTTATTATAATCACTTGATGTAATCCTAATCTTACAAATATGACATATGTGTAAACCCACAATGTATGTACACCTTCACGTCTTCCGAAGTCTTTAAAATTAATCTGATAAGTCAAATGAGGCTCGTGTGTCTGGATAAGCGTGTGAAGTTGGACCTGTAACTGGCTGAGGTTAGACACGTGGGTTCCACAGCACATGTTGGCATCGATGCCCTCGATGTCAATGATCCGAACAGGCCCTGCATGGTCCTCTGGCAGCCCTCGACTCCTCACCTGGTTCACACACAAACACACAACTCATGAAACACACTGTACATGTAAAATCTCTTTTTTCTCAGTCATGATTCAGTACATTCAACAGAAGAAATGTGATATCTAAACCCTTGACTTTTGAGTCACTGTATTTTAGCACCAGTAAGAACAAAATCAGTATACCGGTATGCACCTTTTCCACATCAGGGTCATCTATAGAGAGAAGCTGAACGGTGACGGGGACGTGGGCTCTGATCTTTTCATTTATGGCTGCCTCCAATGCCTGGAGCTGTGCAGGCTTCACAGAGGGAGTGTCCAGTTCAATGGTGCTTCTCTGACGCCCCAGTTCCCTGGAAAAAACAAACACAAGAGAGGTAAATACACAAGTTTTCTATGTTTACAGAGAAAGGAATCTGTGCAGTGGTGATGTACCAGGATGTGGTCTTGTATCCAAAAAAGGACTCTACCAAAGCTGTGATCAAATGTTGACCTAAGAGTCAGGAATAAACCATCATGATTAGAACAAGTGTGTAATAACATTCGATAATCAGTCACACATTCATTGTTCAGTCTGGTAAAGGACAATAACAACAGTCCCTGACCATTCCGTTAGTGTTACCCACCTGAGTGTTGCTGCATGTGGTCAAACCTCCTCTCCCAGTCCACTTTCAGCTGCACCTCCTGACCCACCTCCAGAGGCGAGCCCACAAAGTGAATGGCTTCCGGCCCCTGCCGTGTCACCCTCAAAACTGGGACATCTCCAATCAGCCCATGGTCATCTGGCTGAAAGAAGGAAAGAACCACGTGGCCACAAAGCATGCAAGTAATGACATTAATATCATGTAGTGTGATTTTGGTGACTTAGTTTTACTTCTGATGCAAACAATCCCCAAATGAGCAACGTGATCATTTATGCGTGTACTTGCAGTGATCACTGAGAGGACTTACTTGATGTAGATGTTAAAATAGATTAGTATGATTTGAAGAAACCAGCTTACTTGGCCGCCTCCCTCAGGAAACAGGATGGTGTCTTGAAGCTTGACATTGAAGCCCTTCAGAGTTTCTTTCTTTCCGTTGACTTCTTGTTTGAGCTCAGCTGGGCAGCAGGACACCACGGAGGTAACAAACTAAAAGGAAAACCATGACATGAAAGCTGACACCTTGCATTAAGAGTGAGATTGGCACACAGCTGCAAAAGGGGAGGGGGGAGATTTTTATCATATATAAACATTTACAGTGTTTGGTTGCATATACGTTTATGGGTTTGCACAAAAAGAAAAGCGTAAAAGCAACTGCGTGCATTTTAGCAGCGAGAAGTAAATATCATTGTTTCCAGAGCGTTAGTAAAATTTGAAAATCAGACATTTACACTGCTATAGCGTTTGTCACAACATTATACAACTAAACATACATCAAATGTATATATCCCTAAAATTAAGCTAAGAGCAGCGTTAGTTAGATACAGTGCACAGTCCCACTATCCTGTTAGTTAGCTATCATGCTAATCACTTCAGCAGAGAACGAATGTTCAATTTCCGGTTTTCACACGCTATTAAACAGTTCAGCGCTGGTGCTGTCTTGAAACAGGCCCACACCTCTCTCATGTAGCAGTCTCGTTGACACTGAAAAGCCATTCTGAAGTGTTTTTGAGGAAAAACTACCTGAAACACGGCTTATCGAAATTGACTGACTCTGACCACATCATACGGCTAGCAACACAGTCCAAACTAGGTTACAGTGTAACGTGTTCTTCTTCCTCGGTTGACATCCAGTTTATTGGTGCATTACCGCCACCTTCTGCTCCGGAGTGTGGAACAGACAACATACATACTATCTACATAGCAGTTCGTAACTTAAGCAATGATATAAAAATAACTATTGATGAGAATAGAAAATCTGTAAAAACAGCATGGAATAATAATGTATTTATCCTTTTATATAAGATTGTTCATGGTGTCTCCTTTCTCCTCCTCTTCTCTCTAAAAGTAGCAAATAACAGAAAAGGGGGGGGGGTTGCAGTTAATAACTTTAACTGACTTATGGATTTTCATTCAGTTGAAGTGGACTCTGTGGCTCTGTTTAAATCACGCCAGGGTCATCCAGCTGCAGCTCTCTTTAACATGAAATCACCTTTATGCAAACATCTCCCAAACCTTGCAGCGCAAGGGCACACTCCATGGTTTGATGAGAATCAAACGCTTTTGTTATAGATTTGCAGTAAGTGAACTGTTCCTGCAGTGGCTTGTAAACTCCACCCCATGGGACTCATGTAAGAGTGTTTGAGTGTTTGACCAGGAAGGTCTTAACTTTTTAAAATGTATCAGAAGTCATTCATTCCATATGTTTTGGAGTGTATGATGCCAAGGTAAATTCAGACCAATGATTGTTTGGAGAACTTGTCATATATTTCATAACCAAACAAACAATTCTGCAAGTGTACATGTAAAATGTTTAAAGAACACACATGCTCACCAATAAAATGAAAAGATTAATAAACACATTGCCATTTCTGTATAGACATCTGAATCCCTGTCATATTATCATCAGTAGCCAAAAGTATTTTAATAATTGGAAGAATGATTTATATGTTTTTATATGTGTTGAGCCATGACAGGGCCCAATCAGATCCTTTTATTTACTCATTCCCCAAGCACCATATCATAATGAATTTCAAACCATGGTTGATAAAAGCTGGTTTTATTAAAATTGACAATGATATGTCAGTGTACAGTGGGCAGTAATAAATAATTCCATAGAAAATATAACATATGCAAAAACAGTATTATGGACATCAAATCATCTGCAAACATTACTTGCTTCAGCAAACATGGCATTGTCCTCAGTATCCTGAGCAATAAAGTTATAGTGGCCACCAACAAAGGTGAGCGGGTACTGTGAGTCTCAGTCAGACTGTAGGGGAAGACGGAAGACATCGTTAATGTCAACATTTAAATGATCAATAAAATAATGAGGTTCAGAAGGTGAGCTAAATGTCTGTAAATTAGAATGAATGTACACTGTATAGGACACAGAGTTTGAAGCCATGATCATTCAAAAGGCTGTCAAAAGCAGTTGGTTTATGGGATTACTATATTACCCATTATTTTATACGCAATAACAATTTTTTAATTGTTAAAGCAAGGCAAAACATGGTTAATTTAACTGAAAAGAGAAATAATACATGCTACTTTTTAAAAGTAACTTCTTAAACACCAACTATGTACTTACATCACTAAGATCACCCATATCTGGTGCTTGACCTTTATTACTGGAAGCCATATCTTGGATCATCTGAAAAAGGAAACCCAAGCGTTTACACACACTCACACTTAAATCCAAAACCTCAGATAAATAACAGGAATATTGCAAAGTGAATACACAGTTTCCTAAGCTCTGGAACTTTAGTTCAGAATTTAGCTGATGTTGTTACTGGACACAGATACATGTACTCACATCCATGTATCTATCGTACTCTTCCTTTCCCTCATCTTCTTCATGCTCCCAGTCCCTCCAGTTATCAAAGTCTACAGCAATCCAGCTGGGCTGCAAAAAGAAGGAGAAACAACACAATTTTTATTTGCCAAAGTAAAATTGAGGGGGGATATAACCTTCTTCATGTTTATACAGTTGTTAGGGATTAATTGTATTGCCTACATGCAATTTAAGAGTAGTTTCAGATTAATTTTCATTTAAACTGAATATCAGGTGTCTAGGCCACGTTTCTTATTTAGCATGTGTTTTTCTGAGACAGCCACAGTGTCTCAAGAGTTATTCTGAAATATATCACTGTTTCTACAGAACCAATATAAATCTCCCTCTGGGATCTTAAAAATAGAAAACAAACATAACATTTTTAGACCTAAATGTGGGGCAATGTGGTCAATGTTGAGAACTGATTAGATAGAAAGCCTTGTGACTGATCAATTTAAACAGACACGCACACACACACACACACACACACACACATAGACTTACCTTGGCTTCGTCCTTCTGAAGACGAGGCCATGCATAATCAGGCTTCATCTTCCTTAGCAAGACATTGATGGTGCGGTCATATACTCTTTCTCTGGAGTCCTTTTAGAGTGTTCAAAGGACAAAATCACAATATTTAACATCTCACTGACTGTATATTTCATCATGCAACATGTAAAAATTTGTTATATTCCATTGGTGTCATCATGCCTAAAAATTAGATGCTTACATGAATTTGAACTTTGTCGTAGAAGTGCAGCACATTGTAGAACACATCGTCCGTGTTGTTTTTGCAGCTGTTGTAAAGACAGGATAGGGTTGTCAAGGGAACATTTTAGTACAAAATACACACAATTAGAAATCTGCATTTTATAGTACAAACCACAGGCCACATTATCATTTCACTCACTGAAAATAATGGCGACATGTTTAAACTCACCATAAAATCATTTTGTCTGGCTGGATGTCAACCTGGACATCTTTAGGTTTCTGAACCACAAAGTTGATAGTGACATATTTCTTTCTGTCAAACCACAGCGCATGTGCTGGCTGGCTTTTAAGAATAAGACACAGAGAAACTATTAAACTTATGAATAAAATATATGATCATTTGTATTGGTCTTTTTATTTCAAGAACGGACGCACGTCCTAATCAAAAGGATTCACTGTTAGTAATGTTACTTTAGGAGAGACAGGCCGCACTTACCTCTCCTCTGGTCTGACAATTTTGGACTTGTTCATTCTAATTCTAAACTAAAATAAAATCTACCTTCTTATTCCTTCGGCTACCAGAAGGTAAAAAGCATGTGGCTTGTTTGTTCGGGCTGTGTGTTCCAATGCAATGGCCAGGCCCTGGAGGCTATATATAGAGCAGTATCAGCTGCTGGGAGACTTGCCTGTCACAGCCTCCTCCCCTGCCCTTCATAGTCTGTCAGTGGAACTCTCGAGAAAACAGATGCATGTTCTGGGTTCTCCAATACTTCAGTCACCCCCGACTGGGTGCTGAGAGGGTGAAGGTGGGGACAGGGAGACACAAATTAGAGAAGTGCATAAAGTAGAAACAACATTTGCAGCCATGGAATTCAATGATGTAAATTCTACTCAGACTATTTGTGTTGTTCTTTTTGATAAGAAAACTAACTCACATCTGTGGAGGAGGCTTAACTACATTTTTATATATTTTCATCAAGCAAAGTAACCAAACTTATAGATTAGTTTGGATTCTTCACCAAAAAGTGAACATTTGTTACATTTTTGATCCATGTAAAGGGTATGTATGTAGGTAAGATAAGAGTTGTACACAGAACACTCATAATTAAGTGTGACCATGGTGACAGTAGTTTGACATACTAAAGAAATATGTGAATGGAGTCAAAACTTACATTAAAGCTAAGTATTTAAACTCCATTAGCAGAGGAAGACCATTAGATAATGTATTTTTGTCAGATTTAGTGTGAATATGTAATGGTATTAATTAGAAAAACAGAAAACAAATGTGAATGCAGTTAATCTATTGTACAGGTGCTGCAAATTTTAGGTGAGTAGGTTACTAGTGGGGTGCGGCACAGCGTCGCCCCCTGCTTGTCTGGAGGCTCACACTCCGTACATCTCTTACCGGAAATGTAATTCTCTCCTCTGTCTGTGTATTGAATGTGGCGCGAGAGACCCAGGCAGCGCTGTGTACATATTAACTTCAGCTTGGGGGGGGGGGGGAAATCAATAAATAGTTTTCTTTCGTCTTTTTATCTGACGTTTGAGGGGGCTTTGCTATTTGTAACTACAAGCCAAGAGGAAATACCGCTTATCAAGGTGAAAATGCCTCGTAGACGACAGGTAAGATAAAATGTAGTTCGAACAAGAGGGTAACGTTAGCTTAGTTAGCACCGCAGCGTTGGGGAGAATGTTCCACCATATTCCATACAATAATAAGACAATTTAGCATGTTTAATCATGGCATTAGTTATGCTCAGTCCAACAAGCAACGTTTATTATGTCATTGATTTTCAACGGTATGTAGTTGGCATATTTAGCTTGTCAACATTTTAAATTAACGTTAAATTACGTTAACTATACCTTGATGGGCGGTAATGAGCAAGCTAACGTTAAACCAAATCTAAAGCTTTGCCTTGATTAAAACTGTGCTATTTGGGACTCGTATGTATGCCGAATTTACCATAACACTAAAATAGCTGGTATGCTGTCAATAATATGTTAATCGGCACATGTATGGAAGCTCACCATGAAGCACAACATCTTAAACTGCGAGATTTGTTAATACACTTTGGTGCCACAGTCTATTAGGTGAATGAGAAAACGGGGGCAGCTTAGCTAGCGTGACATGCTAAGCTAACAATAATACTAGGTTGCTGAAGTGCTAACCGGGCTAGCTACTTTCTCACGTAGTCACTAATATGGCTAGCAACTGTAACAATTTTTGACTAGTTGCTCTCTGAAAAGTATCAAATGCTAACTGGTAAAATATAACAGTTAGCCGCAAACGTTAGTCACAGCTGTTTGCATACTACAGACCCAGCTAACAGCGAGCTATCAGCTGACTGGCCTTTCTCTCAAAGCAAGATTACAATGTTAGCTGGATAGAAACAGTGGGAAAACAGGTCTTGTTACACAAGCATCCCATTATCCCGGATTTTGGGATGCTGGTTTTCTGAATGCAAAATCAATAGTCAGTAGCAAGCTAGTCTCACTGATTGTACTTTGTATGACAGACTCCTATTGTTGTCATGTCTAATTTACATCACTGACACTTGCACATCAGCCATGATTTGTACCATGATTACGGAATTTGAGTAGGATGCCTCTGATGTAAATTTTTTCCCCCCCCTGATAGAGACATATGGCCGGGAGTGGTTCAGATGGAACTGAAGACTCTGACTCCTCTGCTGAAAGAGAACAGACCAATAGTTCAGAAAGTGATGGGAACATGCACAAGAGACAGCGCCTCACCAGAGCCTCTACTCGCCTTAGCCAAAGCTCTCAGGGTTGGAGAAAATGTCCTGTAAAAAATATATAAAGCTTTTTCTGTGTTCTTCATCTCAGCTGTTTTATCAATGTGGTGGTTTCATTCCTGTTGCTTTAGATACTCCAGACTTGAAGCGAGCTGCAGACCATGATGAATCTCCACCATTGACGCCCACAGGAAATGCCCCCTCCTCTGAATCTGAGCTGGACATCTCCAGCCCCAATGCCTCCCATGATGAGAGCCAGGCCAAAGATCAAGCCAACAGAGACTCGGATAAGGACCTTTCCCATCGCCCCAAGCGCCGCCGCTGTCACGAGACCTACAACTTCAACATGAAATGCCCTACACCGGGATGCAATTCGCTCGGTAAAATCCCTGCCGTTTTGAAAAAAATTTATACATTGGTTTATCAAGGTTATCCCTGATTATCATTTGTATTCAATGACATCCTCTACTATCATGTCATTGTATTAAAATAAATGACCTCCTTTTCTCAATTTGCCCAGGTCACCTCACAGGAAAACATGAACGCCATTTTGCTGTATCAGGTTGCCCTCTTTACCACAATCTGTCTGCTGATGAATGCAAGGTGAGTATCTTAAAAAAAATCTTTTTATCTTTTAGTTGATGGGCTGATGATATATATTAGTTGCTTGTCTACTGTCATTGACTATGATGATGCCAGCCAGCACTGTTTCTCATTATGTTCATATTGTAAGATAGTATTATATTTTTGTTAACTTTGTTGTGCTTGGCTACATTTGTTCCTATTTTATGGTTTATGTTTACCTTTATGATCTAAATCTTCTAATATTTATATTTGTACATATATTTTACGTATTGCCATTTTGATTGTCCACTTTGAGTTTCATCAGTCAGTTTAATTAATGTGTATGTAATATCGTGGTCAGACACAACTGTGTAGAACTCAGAGATCAATTACATTGTTCTGACCATAACACCGACTTACAGACAACTGTATGATACAGAGCAGTATCGTACAATAAGTTAATGAGGCCTAGCATGACATGAAAAAATATTTGACAGTTTGAACTGCATCTTAGCCTTCTCAGACGTATGTCGGAGAGTGATAACATGACTGGGAGCAGTGAGTGGTTTTCTTTTTTAAATACAGACTATAATCCTTCCATTACTCTTCATTTTAGGTGAAAGCCATCAGCCGTGAGAAACAAGAGGATGAGGTGAAAGGGCAGGAAGAAAGCAACTCACGCCATGCAACTCGTCACCAGGTATTTTCTTTTTACAATGACTGGCATCACATCAGTTAGGTATATGTTTCCACAGGAACCATATGAATGTTATATAGGGCAACACAACTGATACTGTTCAAGTTGTCCACTGTAGAATTGCTTAGCGTTTTTTCTGTTTTGTCCAAGGTACTGACTATATATCAAATTACAATCCTAGTTGTTATTGTGCTGGTCTGATGTTACCATGAAAGTGAATGTGTTTCTGTGTGGATTTTCAGACGCCAACATTGAAACAGAGCAGATACAAAGAGCAGGTGGCTGAGATGAGGAAGGGGCGAAACTCTAGCCTTCAGAAAGAGCAGAAAGAAAAGCACATGGTACATCATTGGCCATCCAACATCCAACATGCACTTGTTCACTTGCTCCGTGTGTCACTATTACAACTATTACAATTATCTATTCCTCTTTCTGTCTGGTCCACAGGAGCATCGGCAGACACACGCCAACACCAGAGAGCCCCTGCTGGAGAACATCACCAGTGATTATGACCTGGAACTCTTCAGAAAAGCCCAGGCCCGTGCATCTGAAGACCTGGTAATGGAGTGTTTCATATCTCCATCAGTGTCACTCTATAATCAATTGGTTATAAATGCCAGCTAATGTACAAAAAAATACCCATTGTATTTTAAAGCTCAACTAATGTAGAAATAGTGACTGAGGCAATCTGCGGTGGTTCTCTGTGAAGTGTTACCTGCTTTGATGTTGGATACAAACACTGCCATGTATCTTATTTCCACACTCATCTACTCACTTAACTGAATAGCCAATTTTGACCCAATTTTCAGTATGTTTGCGCATAACATCTCTCTGCTGTCCTGCAGGAGAAGCTGCGTATCCAGGGTCAGATCACCGAGGGGAGTAACATGATCAAGACCATCCTGTTTGGCCGCTATGAGCTGGACACCTGGTACCACTCACCCTATCCTGAGGAGTACGCACGCCTGGGTCGCCTCTATGTCTGCGAATTCTGCCTGAAGTACATGAAGAGCCAGACCATCCTCAGGCGACACATGGTGAGTCTGTGAAACATGATTAATGTCATGTCAATACTGTTGAGTGTATGAGATTTTTTTGTCCTTTAGTGAGATAAAAAGTCTGATATCTGACTGTTACGAACCTTGGTGGTGAGGTCTAGGGAGGTGACAGAGCAGTAACCCAAACACCCAGGATGCGGTGGTGAAAAACAACAACCAAAAAGGGCTGCCTATCATTCATTCAAAAGTACTCAGTAAAAACGTTACAAGGATGGCACCGTTAGTCTACGTGAACGCAATGTATGGGGATCCCCAATCTTACCTAGTCCGGTCCCTCGCCACCGCAAGTCACAATCCCATACAACATGAAAAGTTCACACAGTCTGTCCATGGGCAGCGTGGGAACACAGACTTCCATATGTGCTCTCTCTCACAATCGGCGTCCGTCTCCGTCCTTTAACAGCAAGCTCCCCTCGCATGATGAGCCTGTGCTCCTTCTGCCGAGTGGGGCCGAAGCTGCACAGCTGGTAGGCAATCGCCTGAATGTTCCTGCAGAGGACGAGAGGAGACAGACAGCCGCACAGGCATCCTACTCTGCCTAATTAGTGCCACGGCACGGAGCACTGACCAACTCACTGATAGTTCATAATATTAATATTAAAGCTTTAAATAGAGCAAAACATTTTCTAATTACATTTATACATTGGGTCCTCATAATTTAGAAATGATGGATTTTATTTATTTATTTATTCCCCAGACATTTGGTGTGTTTTTGATATCATGCCTTTTAATATTGCATTCTAATATATGTATATTTAACAAATGCGTTCATGCTCACAGAGTTATGTAGGAAATGATGGAGATGTGTTTTATTGTGTCTTTTCAGGCGAAGTGTGTGTGGAAGCATCCTCCAGGAGACGAGGTGTACAGAAAGGGGGCCATATCTGTGTTTGAAGTTGATGGCAAAAAGAATAAGGTAGGGAGAAATTTCAGCTTTTTTACTCCTATTGGGGTTGTCAATATTGGGAGATTGGTTCCATATACACTGCACTACCATTTTGAGTTGCTGCAATGACATTTCAGCAAAATGGACTAGTGGCCACATAATTCTTTTCACTTTGATTTTCGGGGTGTCATTGAATTCAGCCCTCTGTAGGTTGATAATTTAAATTTCCATCAAACGATGTGGCATCCTTTCATTGCTAGCACGTTACCCAGTCCATATCAGTATAGATATCCAGCACGATTGTTTTCCCATTCAGATCTGATGTTGTCAAAGTGTTCCGCTTTAATTTTTTTGAGCAGTGTATATCTGTAAAGCAAGTTTCACAGACAGTAGGCCTTCTTATGCAACCTGTTCAAGGCCAGAACGTTGCACTGTTATACAAGCATGGAATGGGGGGGGAGGGTGCATTATTGCTCTCCCGTTAAGCAGGCAGCGGATGTAGAAACAGCCGAATCGACATCTGTGTAAAATGCGGGAGTCGGCTGAACGAGGCGAGATGTGTTATGTGTGCTTCCCACCACTGGTAAAGGAGCTCTTTATCCTCCCAGCAGAGATGAAAACGACATGTACGAATAATGACGGGTTTTCATTACGGCAGTGTTGCGGGGTCTCCGTTTTAAAAGGGCCACTGACATCTTACTTCTAAAACATTCAAATTAGCAATGATAATTAAGGGAGTAAGTGCCATTGTATCCCCAGATCTACTGCCAGAACCTGTGTTTACTCGCCAAGCTCTTCTTGGACCACAAAACGCTGTACTACGACGTGGAGCCTTTTCTCTTCTACGTCATGACTGAGGCCGACAACACCGGCTGCCATTTAGTGGGGTACTTTTCCAAGGTAAATTGAAAAACGCATCTTTTTATTATTAATTTTGTGTGTGTATATACTGTAATGATTATATATTGTATACATTTTATTTTTGTATACAGAAGCAACTGGAATGTTTCTTTTTTATTACTTAAAGGAGAAGAATTCCTTCCTCAACTACAATGTGTCCTGTATCCTGACAATGCCGCAGTACATGAGGCAGGGTTTTGGCAAGATGCTCATTGACTTCAGTATGTATTTGTTTGCTGTTTTCTCTCATTTTGTCAATTGTTTGTTGTGCCAAAATTATTGAAATGAGTGACTGTCCCAACAGTAGGGCTAATCAGTAAAGCAGAATACTCACTAAGTGTAAGTGTTTTATTTTCATGTTTTAAAAAAAAACCACCAGCTAAAATATTTGAACACCGAAAAACCCAAATCTCAAAATAAAAGTTTGAGGAATATGTAAATTTGATTGAACATTATTGTGGCACCCTGAACAGTGAACATAAAGTCAACTGCGTTCAACTCAAGTCATCCTCTTGACTGTCCTCTGTGCAGGCTACCTGCTGTCCAAAGTGGAGGAGAAGGTGGGCTCACCAGAGAGGCCTCTGTCTGACCTGGGCCTCATCAGTTACCGCAGCTATTGGAAGGAAGTGTTACTCAGATACATGTGCAATTTCCAAGGCAAGGAGATCTCCATCAAAGGTGAGTGAGACCACAGAAATCAAGCCTTGCTCTGCCACTGTTAAGATGCCATACCAGATGTGCTTGTAACATGCCATCTCAAAATGTAGCTTAGTATGAGGTTGGGGAAAGGTTTATTAACACATATAAGACAAGACTGTCTTGAACACCGTACACACATGCATATGCAAAACGCATTTACTGTCGTTATATTTTCTTGATGCGCAGAGATCAGTCAGGAAACCGCTGTCAATCCGGTGGACATTGTGAGCACCCTGCAGTCTCTTCAGATGCTGAAGTATTGGAAGGGGAAGCACTTGGTGTTGAAGCGACAGGTAAGATGCTGGTCCACTGGCTTGTGTAGTTTCTGTTTTGTTCTTTACTGTTGAAGTATCTTTCTAATATGTTCATATTAGGAGATCACGCCGCAGAATTCCCTTATCTAAATGAAAAGTAAAATGTTTGTCCAGTCAACAAAATCATTTAACTAGGAGTTCTCGTGTTTTGTGTTTTTCTGCGAATATTGAACCTTACATTTCAAGATAATGCTGTGATAATTATCACAAAACGTCACTTAAATTTAATCACAGTATTTGTCAGCTTAGTTTTTGTTACATTTTTCTTCCTCCCAGGACCTGATTGATGAATGGAAAGCGAAGGAGATCAAGCGAGGCAATAGCAACAAAACCATCGACCCGAGCTCACTAAAATGGACCCCTCCCAAAGGAACATAAGCACCAAGATCCTCAGGCTACTGAATGAACTCACCTCCAGCCTCACCAGCCACAAGTAGCCTAGACCTAAGAACTGTCAATAAAGACCAGTGTTCTTTCTTTCATGTTTTTACCCTGCTTATTTGTGTCATGGAACTTTTTTACTTTTATATTTTACTTTGATTTATATTTTTAAAGCACCAAACGTTCCAAGTCCAATGATTCTCGATTTAAACATTGTCAAACAATTTAACAGAGTAGAGAATCTGTTTCCCATTTGCTTTCAAAACTGCCTACTTCTACTAAGCTTTGAATGTTACATGATGAATGGTCCAGTGTGGTGGATAACGTGAATGTTTTGCTTTGCAAAAAAATACATCTCTACATTTGGCAGCATTTACAGGCTATTATTTTTATTTCATTCAAGAAATGTGCATTTTGAAGATGGTAGCTGTTTTTGTTTGGGATTAATACAATAATTGTTCGCATGAATTGAAACAGTAAGCAGAGTGTATTTTGAGGCGTATGATGTATGGTAACGTCTTCTTTGGTTGGTGTTAAATTGTATAGATCATAGTAATATGTACTTCTTTTTTCTAGCTCCATTAATACAGGATTTGGACCCATTCCTCCGATGAACCTGCCAAATAGTGGAAAAGTAAATTCAGATATTTTTAATTTGCGAAGAATATAAAATGTGACAATACCACTCGTAAGAATGCACATAGAAATAAAACAACCTCAGGTTTTTATACTGATACACTCATACCTTGCTTGTGTGGTTTCTCTGAAACATCGATCGCAGTGGTTGTTGCAGATGGAATTATTCTGGTTAAAGATTCTGTAATAAACAGAACACACTTTAATGGGACTGTCTTTGCTTTGTACTTTTAATCATAGTTGTTAAATGTGTTTTAGCAATTTGATATTTTTAATATCAATAAAGCTGCCTTGATATTTTGAAATGAGTTACATTTTGTTTCTTGGTATTTGTGCTTACCGCCACTGGGAATGCTTCTTCCCATCAGGCCCACAAACGCCTCGCCTTTATTTCCTACAGATATGAGAAAGATGCTCATCTATCAAAGTAGCAGTTTCATGGTTATAATGTAATAATGATGCTGTCATAAAATAAATGTGTAAGTTATTTAGATTGAAACATTTCTATTAAAGGTATCAACAGTCGAATATTTTCAGAGACATAGCGGTTCAGAGAGGATTGCTAGTTTTTAACCTACATCACATACTGCAGGTCGAAAGCAACACGAAACTACTTACGTCTATTTACTTGAAATGGTTTCTTTGTACCTGTAAGGTGGAAAAAACCCAAAGTTACCAGTGTACTTATAATCATGTACCAGCCCATTTATATACATCACCACTGACACATACTGTATAATGAGCCAAAAAGACAACACTTTTTTATGCAGAAATTAGGTAAGAGGCCACCTGAGCGTTTCCCCATGAGTCCATAGAAGCGAAGGGCTTTAGATCTTTTCATTATACTGGCCATCGGGTGGGTCATATCTGCCTCCAGCGACTCATCCTGATAGAAAAATCCCCAACACGTTTGATTTTAGTATAATGAAATTGAAAAAAAAATTTGGAATTTAATATGTCTTTTTAATTTTATACAAGAACATTAAATTGCTGATGCTCACCTGCCAGTCTGATAACCCTCTCTCCTCTTCCACAGAAGAAGACAATGCCTGATAGGTTTGCACCAAAGCACAAAAAGTCACAACAGCAAGCTGGATCTTCCAGTTATCCATTTCTTGGTCACAGCAAAATGCTTTTGTTCCGTTTCTCGTCAATCAAAGTAGTATTTATTCTTGCAGAAAAAGCTAAAAGTACATTGAAAAGGATATTGGGCAGATGTGATTCAGTGTTGGTCTGTCTGCCCCAACTGTACCGGGGGTGCATTTATACCTCTATACCCCATCCTGCTAGACCCCTCCCTTCCGAACATGACTACGCACTTGCATTTGAAAACATCCAGATTTACTCTATTACAACATAAGGTATCTTTTCACCTCAGCTATGAACTATGTTGCAGCCATTACTCAGTAAATATCTGCTGAATCAAAGATCACATTGTTTCCAACTGTGTTTCTTCTTTTTCTTCTATAGTTGGAACTGATCCAAAGATTTACTAGCAGTGTTAAATTGTAAGAAAAGCCCACATGTACAATAATACTAAAGCTTAAATATTTACATTTGAGATGGTCACCTTTTATCTCCATTTTTTATTAGATGTCTGGATTGCTATTGGTTTACTTTGATATCACCAGCAAAGAGGGCAGCAGGACATGCAGGCGCGTCGGGGTCTTTGAGCGATGCTTCGCAAATATAACCATCTGCCTCTCAAGGTGGTGCTTTATAGATGAACCAGTTGACTTGGTGAATTACTGCTAGTTCTGGATTTATTAAGCAGGACAGCTCAGATGTGACCTCTAGGTCAAAAGAGCTGGATTAGATGTGTATATATGTAACACTGATGGTCAGAAGTCAAGCAGATGATGAAAAAAGGGCTCATTATTCCTGCAAATAGACACTTTCAAGTGCAGTGAGATATGCATGAAATGTGTTGAACATCCTAACATGAAATATACTGAAATAGTTAACCATGTCAATATTTGTAACTTTTTGATTATGCGATATGTCAGTAGGGTCATTTGTTTTCCATCTCCTGAGATAATTACACTGTTATTAAACCTTTTCATGATCTTTACTTACTTAGCCATTTAAATGCTCTGTTTTAATTTTTTTTCCAACACTCTGGCTGTAGACATTTCTGGAGAGGCAATTACTTGACAATCTGTGTGCTGCGAGGACACCCACTTGAAACAAAGCTGACACACATCAAATGCTTTGATCCGCACACAGGTGCTTCTACAAGCAAGAAAAGCCTGGGACAATTAGGCCTGAAAGGCAATTACACCTGAACAACCCTCGTGTGCACACAGTCTAAACCACAGCTAATGTGGAGTGCTGATTCAAAAGAAATCAGAAGCACGACATCTGCATATGAAATGGTTCAGCCACAAAGAGCTCCCGTAATGACAGAACACTGTGACGCAGGGTAGCGGTTTGAAAGGCCATTTCAGGATTTGCACTGCTCGCTGCTGGTGATTCACTGCAGGTGTTGGGTCTGATGTTAACGTCTGATCCATTTCACCTTCAAATATGTGACTCTGGTGTTTTTTGTTAAATTGTAAGTCTCTTTTATATTTGTATATATATTTTTTAACATTCAGCATCAAGCACATTTCCATAAAATGTGTTTCAAATGTTGTATGCATACAGCATGCATTCATGTTTGTTTGAAATGCCCCATTTTGAGATTTCTGTTAAATTATGAATGTGTCATTTCAAGTGATACACAGCAAATGTAATCATGGGTCACTGTGGGCTCTTTAGAGAGCTTTGATTCTGATAAGACAAGAAAAGTGTTGCCTTACAATTTGGATCACCTTCTCAGTTGCATCATGCGATATGTAATTATCAGAGTGTAATCAGACAAAGTTTAAGAATAACTGCTATTCATGCATCTTTGGAGTATGCGTACTTTAACAGATTAACTGTCCTTCATTTTTATTGGGAGTGACTCATTCGTATAGACAGAACATGCATTACTGTAATGCATTGTTACTGTTGTTTAGTCAGGCTTTGGGGTATTTTAAAATAAAGAGTCAATCTCATATCCCCTGCAGTCATACAATTCTTTATTTAGTCGACAGGTTGTCCTGTCTGAGTTGGCTATGATTTTGAGATGTTGACTTGAATTGCAACATTAACAACATGGGCCTGAATGAACGGTCCTGCTCATCAGGTCGAGGTCTTAAGTGGATTTTACACATGGAGTTCAGTTTTATGCCTTTACCTCATAGCTGATAGTAGAGAAATTACAGTAAATGAGGGGAGTGAGATGCAGCAAAGGTCCCTGTTTGGACATGAACAAGTGACGCTGAGATTTATGGTGGACGACTTAACCCCTGTCCCACCAGTGCTCCCCAAAACATTTCTTCTTTTAGACAGAAAGCCTGCTTTACAAACTGGGGGTGTGGAGCATGTAGGAGGCAGAGAGGTTCTAAAGCAATATGCTATTGAAATCTCAGCCTCTGCTGCTTAGAGTCTGAAATTCAACCTGCTGTAGCACACTGATCATCATCAGACAGGGAAATTGTACATGACAGATACAGTATACAGTATCTGTGCACAATTTCTTTGTGGTCTGAAGTAATAAAAACCATCATCTTTTCAACTCATGTGAGTCCTGTGAATAACTGCTTTCATATGGCACTTTGTGAATGCCACATGTAGCCTCGCTGCGTTTCTTACTGTACTGCTACAACAATTAGTCTTTGAATGAACAAAACCATTTTTTCCCCATAATTCCTCAACTAAGAAAAGCTACAGATACGTACAGATGAATGACACAGGGTGGCGCTAAGCCAGTCAGGACAGCTCATCTAGAGCTGAGGGCTATAATCTCCTGTTGACAGATACTGTGTTATCAGATGAGTCAAGCCCCACAGATGCTCCACTGTGGTGAGTTTAGACTAGAGGCCCGATATCATCACCCCTTATAGCCTGACAGAGTTGCTTTAAGGCCGACTGTTAGACCTGCTATCTGTGCACAATCTAGATCCATTTTAACACTCACAAATGAGTCAATTCAAGCTCAATTAGCAAATGTCGTCTGTAAAACGTTTCACCACTGCATTTATTTTGTCCCATAATAAGGAGTGTTTTTGTGCTAGTTTGTATTCTGCTGTAGCCTCTCCAGCAGGTGGCAGTGCTGTCTAACAGATGAAATCAAAGCACCCAAACCTGCAGTGTCCACTGCCTCAATGACAAAACGTTGCCTCCACCTCACTGGAGATATTTAAACAAGACTTTAAAGTCCTCAGGATGAATTTGTCTTGTTAGCGTGTTTATTTATATCTTGTTAGCTTGTTTATTTATGTCTTGTTAGCTTGTTTTGTCTGTATGCTGTATGGTTGACATCCAAAAATGAGTAGTACTGTCTCGGTCAGCGGCAATGTCACATATTATGATTTGCCTTTGATTTTTATGGTTCATTTGTGCTCTGTTTGTGAGCTTTTAAACTGAAACATTCAAGTGCCAGTATACAATTTTTTTCCCATGCAAATAAATCTGGATATTTGATGTTGCACACACTGAACTGGCGAAATTCTTACAGCGTTAAATTATTAAAAGATGAAAACCTGTGGCATCCCAATACCATTACTAGGAATTGATGCTACTCTGTGAATTAATTTAGATCCCCAGCCCAGCTTCTGAACAGACTAAGGTGTCAAATGAAGGTAGATCTATACGTAAAAATGATTTAATATACAATATACATTTCTTTATGAGATGTATAATTGTGCTGTCTTAAAAAATATACTTATTTCCATATCACCTTTAGTGAGATGACATGACAAATTGTTTTCTTGTTAAAGCATCACACACAAGAATAGATCAGATGTATGATTAAGACTCCATTCATACAATAGTTGGCGGTACAACCTAGTTTACATGTAACTATAAATTATCATAGGAGTTTTCACTCTTGCAGTTAGCCTGGATGCCTCCTCACTCTCTTGTTCCCCGAGTTGTTTTTCCCGTTTGGTGCCCTGCGGCACTTTAGTGTGGTTTCTCTAGAGAGGCGTACATTTGGCTTTCCAAGGCTCTCTGAGAATGAAATACCACTGTCTGCCTTTGCATGCTCATGCTGGGGGCTTCAGGCTGGTACTGTGGTGATTCTGTCTCTATGTGTCTAACAGTGTGAGACGGGCTGGGGTCTTGGGATTGGCTTATGGATCAAAACGAGCATGGGATGTGTATTTTGTGTGCTTGTGTGTTTGTTTCTCACCGCCAAACAGCACAGCATTGCCATATTGACTTCTATAGAGCAGTGGTCATCAGTGTTGCATCATTATTGCCTGCACACTTCGGCAGGTTGTGTGAATGTCTTATCAACAGTGATAACGCTCTTTTGGAGGTGATGTCAGGTGGCGGAGGTTCACTGGAGCTTCCTCAAACAAAAAGGGCAGCAGATAGATTTGCCTTAAGAGGCCTGTGTTAGAATCAGCTTCAGAGCTTTGAAGTTAATCAAAATGACTGTGAGGGGTTTGTGTTTCAGCGTTACCTCATGACTGTGAGGAGATGTTCAGGAAAATACCATCATTTCCTCAGTGTTGCTGTTCTGACATCTTTCTCAGTAAGATTTGCTGGCAAGAAACCTGTGTTGCATTAGCTGATCATGAGATATTTAGGTCAGGTGAAACATATAGTTGTTTTCCTATTAGTTTCCATTATTTGTGTTTGTGCTATGCTAAGTTAGCCAGCTGCTGGCTGTAGCTTCATATTTAGCGTACAGACAGGAGAGTGGTATAAATCTACGTAAATCATGGCAACAGAGCGACTAAAGTATTTCCCAAAATGTCAAACTTTTCCTTTGAGTTTTAGTCCTTATCTGTTAAGTGGGTCATCAACGTGTTTTATCTCTCTGTCTCAGTATGACTGTTTGTTGTCTTTTCCCAGGCCTCATTACAGTGCTCATCTGTTGGTTCTTAGGTCAGAACCCACGGGTCCCTAGAGGCTCACATTTGGCCCCGTTAGTGATGTTCTTGTTTGCTGGGCTCTTGTGGCTTCTTTGACATTCTCAGCCTATGGCAAGGCCTCGTTCGGTCAGATGTGCTTACTTTGTCGAGGAGCCAATCACCAATTCATTCCCAAAGCCTCAGAGGTTCAAAAGCCAAGTGCATAATTGCGCCTTAAATCAATCTGCAAATTTCGTGGTAACTGAGCTGCAAACAGTTGGCCTGGAATCGTTTATTCACAAGGAACGGCTGCGAATACATACATGGTATGCATTTAGAGTCACTACAGTGACCTGGAGAAAATTACATTTGAATCAGAGAAGATATTTTCAATTATGGGCCTGTGGTTTACATACATTTAACATTAAGCTTAGTACAGTTAATCCCATTTGTTCAGCCTTTATGGGCATCATTGTGTGTTTGTGGTTCTGATGGTGGGACGGGCCACACAGCTAGAACTGTTTCCCGACTCCGAGACGTTTCCTCCCATAGTTTGAGAAATTGTCCCTCAATCCCTCTTCATAAATTTCAGTCAGCTGCTGCTGTGTGCGAGACAGAGAGACGTAAGAGGCAGACAGTGTGGTTGCTGCAGTGTCACTTTGGAAAATAGACAGGACTCATCTCCACCTTAATAACAGCTCCTCTCCACACACACTTTGATGCCAAGGGCTTTACGAGTCCTGTTTAATGCACACGTCCTGCTCTCTGCTTCTCACTGTGTCTCTCTTTTGAGCTTTCTGTCTCTATCTCCTTCTTCCTCCTTCCCTCCCTCCTTCTGTCTTTCTCTCTCTCTGTCTCTACCCTCCTCCTCCTCCTCCTCTCCCTGCTGTATTTGCAGGCAGCTTTAGTGCCAGACACCCTGAGGCAGCGGTAGCGCCAGCGAGTCTTCCCACCTCTGTTTTTGTGGTGGGAGATGACATGTCGAAGCTTTGAAGGGCAGGGGAAGGGAGGGAGAGGGGGAGGGAACGGGAAGGGAGGGAGGGAGCACATCACTCGGCGTGGAGGAAAAGCAAGGGACCCAGAGAGAATGTCATGTGGCCTGCAGTCCGCCCAGATATTCTCTTTCCCTCTTTCTTTCTCGGGCTGTCTATGTGGGCAGGCAGGAATGGCGACAGGAAGCAACCCCCCCCTCCCTCCCTCCTTCCTCCCTTCATCCTCTCCTACCCTCCTTCAGCTCTTCACTCACTCCCTCACTCAGTCACTCACTCCTCATGTCTCCCCCGCTCCACCACCCCCTTTTACTCTTCCCCATCCCACCTTCCACCCCTTCACTCATGCTTCTTCTCCTCCGGTGTCTGTTGTGTGAATTTCCCCAACTGTGTTTTCCTTCTTTCCTCCCTTCTCTCTCTGGTTTTGTCTGTCTCCCTCACCCACAGGCGTGCCCGTGCACCATAACTCACTTGGTGTTGAAGTGTGTTGAGGTGTGTTGAGGTGTGTTGAGGTGTAAACTGTGAGTGAGTAGCAGACAAAACATGTTTGATTTCAGGTCCCCGGGCATAACTCATCCTCTCATTGGAGAAAGGAAAGTAGCAGTACTTTTCCAAAAATGTAGGTTCCACATATATACTTATAGTTTATATATACTTTTTTGTTTGTCATACATATACCATTAAAATAACATGTAAATATATTTTACAAACACTCAACAAAGAACTGTAAATAAAACATATGACCTATTAAAGTACCTGGAAATGCAGGCTGGTCTGTCAGGTATCTAACTGTTTACATTTCCACTGGAGGAATGAAGGGTTTGTGTACTAATTTGTGTATCAGAGCAGTGGGATTAGTACTGAGGCAGACAGGATGGGGCCACACAGAAATGATCACAGGTCCTCTCAGATATGCTCTGTTGAATGTATGGGATATAGTCCTGGCTTTGTTTTGCTCACAGAGAAAATACAAGTGATATCTCGCAGTCAAGCAAATAAAATGATGAAAGGAAAATAAAAGCCTCCATTGGGGTATAAAAAGTTTCCACTGACTTTGATTTGGGCCTCTGATGGTACTTCAACCATACCTGCTTGATCTTATGTGGCTGCCTCCTCACCTGTGCACTTTCAAAGCAATCACACATAAGTTACCGTAAAGTGTCCTCTAAAACAGAGACAGGGACTTTTTTAACGTAGAGACACAAGATACACCATTCAGAGACCAAACCAATTTTTTATGTTATCCTAAAGTAGTGTGTGGGTTGGTTGAGTCGTATTCCTCTACTTTCAGGTCAACAAAGACAACACAGGATCAGTTGCAGGCAAACAGCCGTCTCTAGCTCAGGTGAGCTCACTGGAAGCTGTGTCTATGTGCGTTTGTGCACAAACGCGTGCATTTGTGTTTGTGTCACCGTATGACATACTATTTGTGTCTGCATGTGTTTGTATGGATTGTATCACTGCAGGCCAGTTTGATATTTCAAGTCATTACCAGCGTCAGAAAGGGAAGAGATTACAGGGTACAGCAGCAATAACACACAGTATTAGCAAGACAAGGTGTTATTATGCCTCTGGTGTCAGGTGAGATGTCAGATGCAACTAGTCTGTGTCATGCTTAGAATCGCTGGATCAGCAGGCTTACACGGTAATACAAACACATTAACAAAGAGGCAACTATATGACTCTTTTCTGAATGGAAAGTCATGGATTCTCTGCATTGTATTGTAATAATCCAAGACTTCATTAAAAAAGTTCATGATTTTAAAGTAAAATATTCTCTACAATAATACATTGAATTTGATACGATATGACATTTTCAAACATCTGGTTGTGTAACTTGTCATCACCCACTATTGTTTGGATAGAGTGACAAACTACTATTACAGTGCAGTTTTTTCTTTCACTTTCAGATTTGAATTTTTCTCTGAGAACTCTTCCCTTTACAGTACTGTGTGTTAAAGGCATTAAGAAAAACGCTCACGGCCGCAAATGTGAATGAGCACATAAATTTCGCCTGCCTCTTTTTTCCCTCCGGTTTTTCTTGTTGCGTCTAAATTTTCCATGCCTGGCCTCGCGACTGCTGAGAGTGCTGTTCCTCGAAGCCGCAGTGTATTTTGAAGCAAGGTCGGGAGAGAGCCAGGGGCTCCAAAATCAGGCACAAGACTCCCAGTGTTCCACTGTTCGGCTTGCTCTTGGCACCGGCTCCTGACCAAAGAGGTCTAGCTAGCCACAGCCACTGTGTGTGTATGTGTGTGTTGGTGTGTGAACATATATAGCCCTCCCCCCTCCCAACTTCCAAGCCTATATAGAAATAGCTTTGGTTGACTCATTTATGGGCTCTCCCACATCGAAACGATACCTAGGTGTGAGTCAGAGAGGTTCGAGCACAGTTTCTGTTGGAAGAATGTTCAGTTATTGTTATAAACCCCAATCCTTACCCTCCTCAAATACTCTCAATAGTAAAGTATACATGCAACTGAAGTGGAGGAGGGCCCAGATGTACTGGAGTTTGACAAATCTGAACACACATGCAATTCAGGGGAGATCCTCTAAATTGGTTCCATACCTTGGCTGACAGTGGTGAGGTCATCCCCCATAGAAAAAGAGTCTAAGCTGGTGATTCAGAGATTGATCAAATTTCCTACTTTCCCTGCTGCTGTCATTATAGACTGTCATACAAAATGTCAAGTCTTTACAGGAGGATAGTTTGCCTTCAACCATAACCTGTTCTGAAAGATAGACAGACCTACAGCATTTTGTTTTCAAAAAGTAAAAGAAAAGAAATTGGGTTGGGGGATGGGGTGGACCACACATCAAAACCTCACACTCGATTAACACATATGGATCTGACATTAATCCAGAAGGTTCCTTTGAGTATGTCAATGGAAAGCTATCCATCTGTCTTCATCCTCAGACAGAATATCCACCCGGGGTCTGGAAGTCTAGGACGCAACACGCAAAACCACAGCGAATATAAATAAATGGCTGTATTTCTCTCCCTGCTTTTGTCTGGTCAGGACACTCCGTGGAGAGCTTGCCAAGATGAGCATCTACATTTGGGTTTGGCTGTTCCCCTCTCCCGACAGCTCAGCCTGGGCCAAACCACAGGAAAAGGAAGTGAAAGGTCCTCTCTGAAGGGCTCATAAAATATTGTCCTGGGTAAAAATGGCCGATGTGAATGGCAACATTCAGTCTATCCACTACAAACAAAAGGCCTTTGAAGGAGAAATATGGGGTAGACCCTGTTGTTTTTGCTACCTTTGCTGCCCAAACCCTCGTGCTTTACTGTTTCTCATAGTTCACTTGAGTTTCTAGTAAGTGCTTTGTGCTTTCTGGCAGAGATACTGTGCATGATGTGGTGTAATAACCTCTGAGAATGGCACTTTAACTGTTTGCTGGCACAATATAGTTATGGCTTCAAATTACCTGGGAAAAAAACCCTAATGTATTGTTGTCAGTGCTGTCACTGCATATAGAGCATATTTTAAAATTCTGCACATTCAGGTCAGGTCTTAATTTCTTGGAAATGTACATAACAAACTGCTGTTTGTGTAATTTTCTCAACTTTCCTGGTTCAAATCCACAAAGACGCTGGGGAAATCTTGGGACGAAGAGATATACATGCTGCTGCTGATGTGCCTTTAAGCAAGACATCCAAACCCCTAAATTCTCCAGTGGAGCCGCTCAATTGTTAAAAGTCTAATTTGTATGTGGTTTTCCAGGGAATTGGAAAACATGTATGCTCAGCTGTGTTTTAGTATGAAAACCGTGGATTAAATGTCTAAAGAAACTGCTTTAAGAACAATAGGGCCCATAAAAGAGGTCAAACAAAACTAATTCTATTGTGCAAACCAGTTAACAAAACAACGTGTAAACTTAACTAATCGACCTCATGAACGAGGCCTGAGGGAAACATGTATACTAAGAGATCAAACCAATAAACACCTGCAGGGGAGGACAGCATAACCCCTCACTAAAACTACACCTACAGAAACCCTAATCCTCCCCCAAGCTGACAGAGTTCTTGGTATAGTCCTTGGGTGGGGCCTCAGCATAAAAGTCTGGCTCCACCCTCTTCCCAATTGTTTGTTGGACCAGGAAGAAGCGCTCAGCCAGGTAAGTCAGAACAGTAATTGTGTGGCCGCAGCATCACACTTAAGTATCTTCTAACTCACAGCAAGAGAACAAATAAGCATATTTCCAAAGATGTCAACCTATTTTAATATTATTGCAAGGGTTGCAAACAAATTTCTTACACTGGGAACTCTTTTTCAGCACCACATTAAGTAGCAGTCCAGGGTGTTCCCCTGCCTCTCGCCCAATGATCTGGGATTGGCTCCAGCCCCCCCCCCCTCCCGGCGACCCTTCGGGATAAGCGGTATGGATAATGAATGAATGAATGAATGAATGAAGTAGCATTGTAAACCATTGGCACAGCCAGAATCTCCTGAATAAATTTGAAACATTTTGAAACTTATGCAAGCCACTTCAGTTAAGCGTCAGTAATCCGAACCCTGGGATCACTTCCACAACTGCAAATGTTGCAACGTAACCAATGTACCGTATACCTGCAGTGTAAACACCTAGCCATGAATTTGAACTGATATGCCGTGGTGGTAAGCCCCTCTTCCATTTCAATGTTTTTCCATCTCTCGTCCGTGAAATTTTACCCTCCTAACAAATACACATATATAATACAAACCAATGTCACGAATGCTAAAGTCAAGCGGTAAAGCAAACTAATCACCTCCTACAGACACAAACCAAACACGCAAACATGCACCACACACATCCTCCCATACTCCCACCCACTGTCTCGCTTCTTGATGGTGTCTGTGACAGAATATACTTGCACAGTTAGTGTGCATGGATGTGTGTTGTGCACTTATCTCCCTGTAAGCATAAGAACACATTAGGAGTGTGTTTCCATGTGTGTGCACATCCCCACACGCTCATGCGTTCATATGTAGACGCAGAGGTGCATGAATCCACGGCTAAATGCACTGGTGCATGCGATGTATGCACGCATGAGGTGTGTGCGGGGGGCTTGGTGTGCCAATGTAATGTGTGTGGAGGGCCATCTGGTCACCCCTGCCATGCCGTGGTCCCTGTGAAGTGCTGTCAGCGTGGCCGTTGTGGTCTCCCATGGCGACTGAAGACTTGCTGCACAGCACTTCCAGCCCAGGCAGCCAACCTCAGAAAAGGAAATTTGGGTCACTCAAATGGAGGGGTTGCTCCCAAGCTATTTACAGAGCTCTCTACCGGTCCAGCGCCACCCACGATATTCCATATGAGAAACAGTCTGTGTGTTGGGGGGGGGGTAAGTTTGTGTGTGCCTGTGTGTGCGTGTATCTGAATGCAAGTGCTTTTATGAGGAAATGCAGGCTTTATATTTATGTCTGCAGGCATGTATGGTGTGTGTCCTGGCATACAAATGCATGCGTATTTAGTGCTGTGCTGAAACCCATTATATCTTTACACATTATCCACTTTACACGTTGATTGACTGATTACAACCCATTGAAATAAAATAATTAGCAACAAGGGTAGCATAAACATTACACATTTACATGCATTGACTCAGTTGCCAAATGCCATAGCTTCTCTTCTCATTCATACATTGCTGCACAATAAACACATAAAACCATAAATGCATATTCCATGAATCACAAATCACTGTCAGATTTATGGATATTTAGATGTTAAGAGTGCATACCGGAGCCGAGATCGAGCCGATCCTTTTCTAACCTTGCCTGTATAAACATCTGGGGCGTCATGGTTTGCTGATCATGGAAATACGATGAGGATATGGAGAAGAGCGGAGCCTCAGATTAATGAGAAACCTGCCTGTAGGAAACTTTGGTTCAAGTGAGATCATGGGCATTTCTCTTTTGATGCCCATCAATTGGGTTTAGTGGTTTTCTGGTTGAGCTCTGTAGACGTGGGGAATAATGCTGAAACGGGGACTGCACATCCATTTGCCAAGACACTGAGGATCTGTTGTATATTCACAGTATTTTAGTGATAAACCACATCACGCCTACCGACTACGAACATGACTTAATGTATTGAGAATTGGGAAAATCAGTTGACCAGATGAACATGTTTAGAGCCAAATCGCAAGCTGCGCTAGAGTAGGCCTACATTTCACGGACAGGAGCTCAAATGAGTACCGCGCCTACGTGCTCTTGATGTATCTAAGAAGTAAGCAAGTAAACAATCTCTTAAACGCCTACAGGCTGAGGACAGCCCACTGCCACCCAAGGGGAGACCTCCAGCATTTCTCAGTCTCCCTATGTTGTGAATATTAGGTTAAGGTTATTTTAGGCCGACCCACTCCTGAAGCAAATTACAGTGCAAGAAAGGGGGTGAAAAACCAAGTGGCCTGTCCACCATGTAATTTTCCTGTTTCTCTTTCAAAGGATGAGGTATTCCTCGAGGAAGCCCTGTTAAATTTACAAGCCATGACCCCACATCAGCGGGAAGGAGGCTCCCCTGACAGGGAAGAAGCAGCATGGATGGAGCTTTGTGACTTTGTCTAGCACTCGATGGGGCTATGTCGCCACTTTTCAAAATCTTGTGCGTTTGTTCGCAAGTAATCAGAAGTTGTTGGCGCTTGGCTCAGCATTCAAAAGAAGCTAACGGGATAAATCATCACCTTGTGCACTCCTGTCTCCGTTAAGTTTTCTAACGCTCATGCATACCAAACCTGGCTGGCATAAGATTCCTGAATAAGACCCTCTGGCTGATCTGAACAAACCTCACCCTGAATAAAGGTCTTTCCTGCCTGAACAAGAGAGCAGCCTTTGGAAGAATGAAAATGATCACTGCTTACTCTAAAGTGTACCTCCAGACGTCTCAACCATAATCATGCCAGTCTGGGAAAATTACAGGTACCCTGGCATTACATCTAATACACTCTAAGATGCACACACACTTACCTCTTCTCTATTAGAAGGTACTATACCCTTGTGTTTTCATGCTTCAAGTTCGTAAACTCTTCAGAAAACCATTTAGCTGTACGACTTTGATCTTTGTCAAGAGGACTTTACTGGCTATAATTATGTGTTAAGCATCTCATGCTACATTGCAACCAGTGAATTCAAGACACTTGAAAGCAAATGATTGACACATAATGCTCTTAATCCACATATATACATAATCGATACCTCCTCCGCCACAGTCTTCCAGAGCATCCTCTTCTACAAACTGCGGTACGAGGCTGTATATTCTTCCTCTGAGTTTCCATGGGGCCCCTGCAGTAGTGTGGGGAGGGGGAAGGGATGTGAGCTGCAGTACGGCTTGC
This sequence comes from Gadopsis marmoratus, assembly GCA_036023855.1. Taxonomy (NCBI): domain Eukaryota; kingdom Metazoa; phylum Chordata; class Actinopteri; order Centrarchiformes; family Percichthyidae; genus Gadopsis; species Gadopsis marmoratus. The sequence continues at coordinate 39,065 of JAVQJF010122245.1, read as the reverse complement.
TGGTTAATTATGGGTCGCGAGCTGCAGTTTGGCTGGCCTGGGCGGGTGTTGGAGCCAGTGGGTCTGGCACAGGGAGGTCTGGCCACAGACCCTGGCGGTGACGGCATGAAGTCTGGGACGAGTCAGAACACCAGCCCGGGGTTTGGAGCATTCCTCGCATTCCCTCCTCCCATGGCTGCCTGCCCATGTGTGTATGTGTGGATGTGTATGAGACAGAGAGCAAGGGAAGGAAATGTGTGAAAGATGCAATGTGTGTACATGTTCATAAGGAGATGCACACAGCATGTCACAGTGCATCCATGTTCAAAAACAAGGCGGCATCCTTCCAACGGGACGTATCATGATATCTGAGCTGAGAGTAAGAAGGATAGCTAAGTCCTTAATGAAAGTGCTGTCACTGAATAGACAGATTTCTTTGGCACACTTCTATAAGTAACTCTTGAATGATTTTGACAACCATAACCCATCTAAAATCTTGTACACTTGTTTAAAGCAGATCAGGGTTCAGTTTCATATGCTTTTGAAGTTGAAGAACGACTCTGTCCTGAAGGCAGAAGCCAGAAAAGTTGAGTAAAATATGTGATTTCATACCATTATACAGTATGAAAAATGAGAAACTGACTTGTAGGGGCAAGAATGATTCTCTGAAACCTGAACTTTACTTAATAAATTAACTTTCATAACAGAGAAGCGCCCTTATGCCTTGAAACTCACCTTCATGTAGTTTCACAATCACCACCAATCTTTTACTTTAATATCACATGACAGATTGGCAGCAGGACACAAGACACAACAGAACAATTAGGTCAAATTCCTTACTGAGTCTCACTTTGCGTTTTGTTTTTAAACAATCCTTTGCAACAATATTTCAAATTGACTTAACATGAGACATGCTATGTGAAAATTAACGTTGTGACACTAAAAGATTGGTTATTACTGCAATTTCAGCAACACATAAATTTATGGTTTAGGAATCTCTCAACCCTAAAATGTCCTTATAATTTCATTGAAAGATTCCTAAAAAGAACTATATAAGCTCATTCTACTTAAATATAGGGGAAAATCGGAAGGAGAATCTGTTTAGAAACCTAATTTACTTACATTTACTATATAAACACCAAATAGTTATTTCCAGGAAACATCTTTGGGAAATGATGTAATTGTAAAATAAAGCGTTTCTCCTATTCCCTGTTGTCTGAGCTCCGTGTGAATACTCTTGTGTTTTCAGAGATGACTAAGACTGAATACATTGCTAACTCATGGGGAATGGCCCACCTCTTGCGAGTCCTTATATTACAAAACAGTTATTTTATTTATACAAGTCTAGGTGCCAGTTATTGAGATGAGGTCTTACATCAGTTAAGTGATGGGGTTTAATCTCATGCCTGGTCAGAGGCTACTCTCAGCAGGTGTTTAAAGCGTTTTGTGTGTGTGTTCAGAGGAGACGAGACCTGAAGCAGACACAGACAGGCGAGAGGGCCACAAAGACGACGAGGAAGTCTCCGCACACTGAAAACGCAGATCAAAGCGAGCTGCACGTCAACAGGCTGCCGTATGTACATAGCTCAGGCAATTCTTTACATGTAAGCCATTTTTAACCTAGCCACATCAGCTCACCTGTGTTGTAATTAAGGTGTCATGCTACATGCTACGGTGTCAGTGCCAACATATTGACATGTAGTAACCTTTCTCATTCAGCTGTGGACGTTCTACAACTATAAACCAGAGTGCCGCAGTGTTATTTTTAGCTCTCTTGATGTTGCGTTATGCTTAAAAAGAAAATGAACAAGGACAGAACCTCCTCAAATTTGTCTTCATGTATCATACTCAAATCTATGCCGCTTCACCCAAAGGTAAAGAGTTAGTTTGCTCAAAAATAGCTCCAAAGTGGGGGAGAGGGCCACCAAAAAAAGCCCTATTCCTCTCTCCCCACACATCCTTTATTTTGACAAGGCTGGGAGAATAGGGTATTTATATATGGGTCTGTGTGCTGTGGTTTCTCCACAATTACAGAGTGGCAGTGCTTAGACTGGGAGGCGTGCTGGAGGTTTATGGAGGGGGACATGAGGGGACCAGCCTCTTACAATCTGACATATAGACTCATATAGCACACACTCATACAGAAATGTGACTTGTACTTAACTTACTGACCTACAAACAAACATCATCAATGTTCATGTGAAAATGTATTTAATTGCATTTAAAAGCGTGAACAGAATTTTCCAGGTTGAGCCAAACCTCCGTAGCCCCAAACCTTTACATTGCAATGAGGCTCAATTTCAGTGTTTAGAAGGTGGTCAGTAATGTTTTGAGTGGTTCTGGCGTGGGCCGGAGCCTCTCTTTGTAGCTCTACTGTATTATGGTTGCGTTATAAACAAGGATTTTCTACCAAACGTCTTGCACAACCGCTGCAAGCCACGTAGAGGAGAACAGTGGGAGTTTGTGTTTGTTTCGTGGATGCTGTGTTGAATCTGGCATCGGCCTCTGCAGGGGTGGGGGGTGGGGGGGTGCTGCGGTTCTGCTGGGGAGCCTGGAAGTCAGTCAGGGCGGTGGCTGAACCACCTTCCCTCCACAAGCTTGACATCCACCCCACTCCCCAAACACACACGTACATGTGAGCACACATTTTCACAGAAGCACATATAAGTATACAGACCGACTCACAGGCTTCATCTCCTCTTTCCCTCTCTCAAGATTTGCAGTACAGTGCATTGAGAAAGATGGCGTGCCAGGCAGGCAACAGGAAATACAAGACGGCCTTGTTTACAAGGAGAGCACGTGATGCAGCAGCTACACACACCAGAAAGACTGGAGCCACAAGAGAGTAGAATTAATTAAACGCCTCTTTAACAGTCTGCAGCAAAGTAAATAGGTAGTTCTTTTGATGGGAATATAGACTTTTATTTTCTGTTTTTCGCCTCACCACTGAACTTCATATTGCTTCAGACTTGCTCATGCCTGTCTATATGTCAAGCCAGGCTTTGAAATGTAATGCATCTCCAGGGGTGTGAACGTTCTCAGCAATAGGCAGAGAGCTTGCTGTGTCTCTGCACTAGAAAGACTAGATACCTGCAAATGGAAAACAAATAAGCAGAGCTGGTGCTGATAGATATACCTACAGGATTCTCAATGTACTGACATACATCTTGTAGTTTGGCACAGCGGGCACTATATGTGTCAGCTATGAGGAGATGGCAGTTTCATCCTGTTGGGTTTGTTTTTTAATAATGCCGACCTGACCATCTGAATCTCCTTGTTCTTGTTTCCTCCTACGCCTGGATTTAGTCACCATGGCGGCAAAACAAATACTCGCATCAAATGTAGCATTTCAATCACAAAACCTGCATTTTCTACCCACATTAAAGGATATCATGGTTTCTGAGAGGAGACAACAGTGCATTAAGGTGCGTAGAATGCATTGTGGGTTTGTTTGCATTTGTGGTTGGTAGTCTTAGGTTGTATTGTTGTATTGTTGTGATGTACACAGTGTGGTTTCAAGCATAACTGAGAATAAATGGGAGAATTAGGTGATGTCACAAGTACGGTGAACTGTTAAGATGCCACTGGCTGAGTCTATGAATGACTTACTGTAACATGAGCTGGCTGTAGCCATACCCACACGTCTGGCTAAATGTTTTCAAGGAAATATGATTGTTGGATCAGTTTTCCAACTTTGTCTCAGTGTCATTGAGTCAGCCATTACAATAGATTATCAAACTGCAATACAGATGATCATTAGTTATATAGTTGAATTTTAAATATAGCATTGCTATTATAATCACAATACCACTATATAAAATACTTCATTACAAGTAAATGTCCTGCATGCAAAACTGTATTTAAGTAAATTAGCAACAAAATGTGTGTTGTACTGTTATGTCATATACTGTAAATTGGCTATTACTACTGATGCATTAACATGAAGCAGCATTTTAATATTTATTGAATTAATTGAATTGTTATTTTAACATAGGGCATTGATTTAGTAGTAATTTTAACAACCTTATATGTTGTGGGATGGTATAATCCATAGCAATGCACCATGTTTTTTAGGATCAAAATGATTTAAAATAAATCAATTTTTAAAAACCCCCGAAGTAACTACTATGAATCTGAAATATAATGGAGTACAGGTATTAAAAAGCAATGTAAAATGTATAAAAGTAACTCAAAATTGTACTTCGATGACATATTTCCAATAGCACAGCTGATCACTAACATTTAGTAGAAATAGCTCATATCAGCATCTTCATCAGCAGCTACCGCGGCTCTAAACATTACCGCCTCACAGGTTTGTCACCGGAGACATATGTAGGGCATTTTTATTTTCCCTGGTTCTTCCTCTTCTCTCTGCACTCTGTGGCAGATCAAATAGGAGCTTCTCCCGTCACCTGTCAGAGGAATGTGCCAGCACTCCCATCCATCAGCAGCTTGACTCAAACAGTCATAGCCGTGGCTCGCTGTAGGCCCCCGAAGAGCCCCCAGGGCAGCAGCACCTTAGCTGGCTGGGGTGCGTGTGTTTTTGGTGTGCTAATACAAATCAACACGCAGGTTTGCACTCATGCATGTTTACGAGGCATCAACGCAGCCAGTGGTTTCATCACATGACCCAACATGTCCTGCCCTGCTCAGCGGCCTATGTGATGTCTACGGTTTAGACAGGGCGTTCCAGCGTGTTCACCACCAACCTGGGAGAAAGAGGGGGATTTGGCATGTGTCAACAGGCCTACCTGTAACCTGGGAGATGTGCCCCGCAGGCAACTAGTGATTTTCTCATGATTGTGATGGCCAGACGCAGACGACAGGGCTTGCAAAAGTAGACTCCTCAGCAGGACTGAGGTGGCTTAGCATGGCGTCAGACACACACACCACTACATTCCATTCGGATGCTCTTTATGCAAAGGGAGGGTGTTTCACTCCTGTGTTACACTAGTGTGTGTGTGTACATGTGTGCTTATAGGCCTGTTTGTGTGAGTCTATCACAATTACTGTTTGTGTTTGTGGCCACTGAGGGCCAGTGTCATGATAGCGCTCAGGGAATGGAACACAGGTCCAACCCTGAGAACCTGAGGAACCTGAGTAGACGTTAGGGGACTAACGGAGTCTAAGGGGCTTAGGCCTGGCCCGACACAAACACTTACCTACTGTGTCTGCTGTCTCCGTCACTGTGTACTGGAAAACAAGAGCTTTGGTGGAGACATTAGATCCGAGGGGTACCCCTGGGCTGCTACCAAGGCCTTGAGCTTTTTGTTACATATCTCGTGTTTGTTTTCGGTTTAGGTCATGTTGAAACGATACTGTATCACTCACAATATTCCTCTTGTAGTTTTTTCTCTCCCATGTCATCTTCCAGCCTGTTTCTCTGAAGTGGTTCCCAACCCCGAGCAGCAACAAGGCGGCCCTAAATGTGAGGTAAAGGCGTGTGAGGGATATTAATCTCTCTCTGTCAGTTTGGAGACAAAAGAAGGGCCTCCTGATAAAAGACAAGCCTCGCGTGTGATAATACAAGGGTCTTTAAATGACATCTGGTGCTGCGTGACAAACAAAAGCAAATGATTGCCATCAGCTGTCATGAGACACAAGATGAAACGCTTACTCGGGACAGATGAAGAGAGTCACTCCTACTGTTGAATGTTGTATTTCTAATGCTGTCACACCTAAAGACTCTCTGCTTCTTGTTTGATCTCAGTTGTTACTGTTGCCTTTGAGCTGCAGCGACTACAGAGAGGTGCTAGGACATTTTCTTCTTATATCCTGGTGTGCCTGTACATGTGAGAGCATGTATACATATTTGTGTCTGTTATATCCGGTCATTTAGCATATGGTAACAGCCTCACATTGTCACATGTCCATTTGCCTTGAGACCAGAAGTCATTGGGCTGTAATTGGCCCACTTTCTCTTGTCCTTAATTTACACTAGCGCTGCATTTGTAGTCCTTGCATATTGGCTCAGGCAAAAGCCTAACTGAGGCAAGCTGATATGATAATTAAGATAAGCTGTTTGTAGACCCTGAGGTGAGTCTTCCTGGTCAGTTGTGTAATAGTAATGGCAGGGTTCCTTCCACAACCAGGCATAGTGAATCAGAAGAATGTCTAATTGCCCCAATTATCAAGGGAAACCTGCATTCCAGCAGGTGGTAGACTGAGCAGGGATCTGCTGTGTGACATTACCTGTACCATTAGCTGCTGATTAGATTACGACTCTACAAATAAGTGGAGTTCAATTTCACCCCCATTATTTGCACAAGTGAAAAGAGAGTGGAATGAGATTGAGATTGCCATCTGTCTACTTATGAATTAAAACGGTAGCTATTGAAGATATTTTTTCAGACTTTTTTTTCTTTATTGAATAGTGACACCTGAAGAGAGACAGGAAAGGTGAGAGAGAGAGATGGGATGACGTTGCCTCCACTCGAACCAATTTCCGCAGGGGAGGTGGAGTCACTTTTCTCCAACCAATCACTACAGACCAACGTATCTGCCTGAATCGAATGTAATTTTAAGTTGACACTGACCGTAGCCATGCCAACAGTAAAACCAACCTTCGATGCCGGGGCGATATTGAATATTGAAGACATTCCATCTACGTAAAATAAAATTTTTACAATGCTGTTAGTCCCACCCATGGCGCTGATTGGCTAATCGTAAGTACTCCCACGGTGCTCATTGACTAATTGCAGTTTCAACCGAGAAACCGTTCATGATGTCATGCCAGAACCGGTCAACTTGTGGAGTGGGCGGATTCAAAGTTCTAGACCCAGGCAAGGGATGATATGCAGCAAAGGGCCCAGGCTAGCTTTGGGCCGCTGCGGTAAGGACTCGACCTTAATATCTGGTACACGCTCCAGATAAGCTACTGGGCTGCCCCAAAAGTTTAGATATCTTAACAGAGAAGATAGATTACAACCTTGGACAAACAAGAATTAACACTCATTGAATGTTCAATAAGGCGACATGGTTTTGGGTGTGGTGATTTATTTGTTCTCCATCCAACGACATTGTCATCGCTACTGGCAGAGAAGAGGTTGGCAAGTTGGCTCGAGACCAACACAGATGCAATGTAATCAAATATTCGCCTCAGATCAACCCAACTTAAGTTCACAGAGTGCTCAAGGCGAGGTTCCAATTAGAGCTTTTTCTTTGTTGGGTTGCCAGCTTGTTGCTCTAGATAGATAGATTCAACTGTTTTTTTACCTCTCAGATGCAAAGCAACTCAAATATGTGATTTGTGCTACGATCATAGAAATCTAGAGATGTCTTTTTTGCATAAATTACTCTCTCTCTCTCGCATACACGTACACAAACAAACACAAACACACATACACTCACAGCTTACAACTCCAACGCCAATGTCGTGCCAGACCATGGGAAGTGTCAAGTGTAATGTCATGGCTAAGCCTCTGCCATCTCGTGTCAAGAGGTTCACATTAGTCACACTCTGAGGTGTACCTTGTGCATTATTTATCAGTCGGCTCCCTTGTCACTTCCAGCCCCTCCACCACCCCTGCTGTCCCTGCCAGGTAGGATGTATGTCTCTGGTGTAGCTGGCAGCAGAACGAAGTACACATTAATTAAGGAAATGGAGACAAAGTGTGGACGGCCTACACTGACACCTACTTAATACTTAATAAAATAAGAGCTCTGCTCTCCTCTGCCTATCAATTTAAAATCATCATAGCAAATGAGCAATACGTGAAGCAACAGTTGATCAGCAGTCCGTCAGATAGAGTTGGAGCGCATCTAAAACCTGATATTTGCCACTGAGAGCGTGTTAGTGGAGGCAGTGGGGAGACACGCTCTCTTGTGTTCAAGACGCTACAAAGTAGTGTTAGACCAGAGGTCTTAGAGGAACAAATGGACAGAGGTGAAGGGGTTTCAGAGTTGTCATGAATTATTAAATATGATCATGTTTCCCATCCTCTTGTATATGTACAAATACTCAGGCACCTAGGAGCAGGACCCTGGTTCCTCTTGCACAGTGGAAAGAAAACCAACACCTGTAGACCCAAAAAAGTGTAGAAGAGTGGAGGATCAGACTGCTGAGTCTTGAGTGTGTTTTGGGATGTACTCATCCAAAGACATGTAAATCAAAGTTAAGCATCTAAGTTAAGTATGTTGTTGGCTGGTTTGTTCAAACTAATCTTAAAGTAAATACTCAAACCTGCAATAATTGTTTTTTTTTATGCCACTTGGGGGCAGTGGAAACAAGCTGTAAACACAATACTGACATATTATCTTTTAAGATGATATGTTGGTCTGAAAATAATAATACTTATACATTGAGTACATACAGAGCAACATTAGCATTCACTTGGGGTCATGTTTCTGGTAACTTGACAAATTTAAGTCCAATATTCACTCTCCTTTTAGCTCTATTTTGCACTAACTTCTGAGAAAATATATCTGGATCTTTGATCCATTGTTATTAAAAAAAATTTAACTATAGCAGCTTTAAAAAACCGTCATGGTGAAGATAAGTGCTTTATTTAATAATGAAAAAATCATCATACACCTCTGTGTGAATGTTGCTGTGTGTTTGTTCATCAGCATGTTTATAGAATGATGTTGACCTGTGACTATCAGACCCCATTGTGAGCTGAAGTGAGGAAAACGGCATCTTTATTGGCATCTACTTTGGATTATTCAGCCACCTTTACCTCCAGTATCTCAGGTCTCTGTGAGGTGTGATGGGTCCCCTCAGCTCCTTTTTCCTCCCCATGACAAATTACATCTACATTTTGATGGCCTGCCCGTCATCTCAGGAGAACCACTAATGAAGTGCTCTCTATTTGGATAGTAGCAGAAAACAATGAACTAAAAGATTTTCGAGACAAACACTTTGTTGACTCTTCGCAAACGACTCTCAGCTGTAACCTAGTTTACTGTGCAAAGGTGGAGTTTGCCATTGATCATTATATCTGTTTGAAGTAACACCTTATGGGGTTGTACATTTTGTTTTAATGATTAGCTATAATCATGGCTATTGTGATATAATAATTATCTACATTGAAGAAAACCACATTCATTTGAGTAATCTTCTCTGAGGTTTGACACACTTATAGTATTTCAGACTTGAAGACGCCAGTGCAAACTCACTGTCTTGTTATGTCACTTTCTGATGCCACTGCCTGTAATGGACTACTTTGTTACAGATCACAGATGGCACAGAGACACAACACTGTATTTAATAATCAATTAAAAAGCTATGCAGAGAGGAGAGAGAGCTTTACCTCCAAAGTGTACCTTGCTTTTAGCATTTATGATCAAAGAAAAAAAGAATGTCCTGGTGACCATGGAAGACAATCAGAGCGGCTTCAATAGAAAAAAACACACTCAGAAATGTAAATCACATTTTCAGACGTTCAGTGTCCACTGCAGACCTTTCTGACTATGTCAAGCACTTGTCTTTGTTGGCTCATAGTGTGGGGTTTTTTTTTGGGGGGCATTTTCCGTCCAGGGTGCAATGGAAAATCCCATCACATCCTGTCCTATGTATTTCTCTGGCAGTGAGGTCATGTTGTCTACCTAACCGCAGGCCTCGGGACTGAAGCCTGATGTCTGACTTAGTGATGTTCTTTCACTAGGTGAGGTCACTGGGTGGCAGTGTTGAGCCAGAAAGCTGGAGGAGGGAAGAGGCTTTATGTACCGTACAATATGTCCACTACAGGCTGGATTAACATGTAAAACATAAACAAATCCGACAAGCAGGATATGAAAGCAAACCTATGGAATGTATTTAGTTCAGATTTCTGTTCTGATAATTCCCTGACCATCATTCACCTGTCAGTTTCAGGTGTAAAGGCAGTCAGTATACAGGGGCCCCACACACCCCAACTTTTTCAGACTAAGTTACCCCATTGTTCCCTTGAGGCCCTGCAAGTGACTGAGGGCATTGTGCATTGCTGCTAAATCCGAGGGACTTACCTGTCACCTGCTATAGCCCAAAGGACAAGACTCTGTCTCTACTTTGTTATAGCAGTGACAGGGGGACAAGGGGATACTTCCAAGGGAACCTTGTTTCAGTGATCAGATGATGATGAAGTGACCTGGTCTGGATTCACAAGTGTCGACGGCGGCTGTCAGCGCTTGTTTGATGGGTGGCTGTCCCTCAAAAATGCCAGTGAATTGATTCAGAGACGGAGCAAACCCTTTATGTATGGTGTGTCATATTGTTTTTACATGGTTTCATAAACTGTTCCATTTATTAGACCATCAATTGCTATATTATGAGTATGAATGTGTAGTGTGTTATTGCTCAAAAGGTACATTCCATATGTCCATATCTGAAGTTCTGACCCATTGCAGACTTTCTGTAAACCCCTCTGTCTCAGTTGTTGTGAAGTGGAGACATGCCCATTGCTCCTTAATGGCCCTTTGTTCAACCTGCAGGCTTACAGGTCAGGGGTCAACTGCACCTGAGGCCGATTCCCACAAACAAAAGCTCTGTGTTTACTGGCACCAGGCCACCACTTCCCTGTCTCCTGCGAAGGGGGGGCACAGGACAACATGATAGAGTGGCCACAGCAGATTGTGTTTGACTGTCTTTGTGTCCATATAATTTGTTAATATCATGCCATAAAAATGTATCTATTCCTGGGATAGATCTCTGGGATTTTTAAACATGGATGAAATGTTAGTTTCAGAGATTAAGAACACCAAGCAAAAACTGGAGCTCATGATGTTTCCATGTTAGCAAACTGCAGCCTGAGCTCACAGGAACTTAATTTTTTTGCATGAAAATAAATGTCCATGTTTTCATCTGATATATACAAAAAAAGGCAGACTGTGTGAGCTCAACCAGGGTGGTATGTTGCAGTAAAGAAAGTAAAACGAGGTCCAAAACCTCACCATAACCTCAACCACCCAATCCAAACTAAACCAAATTTAATCTAACTTCAACCCCAGAAATCTAGTAAAAAACTGAAGAGGTGTGGTGGCATTTTCAAAACTAATTTGAAAGATGAAAATGTGTATTCATGTGACCACAATTTCTAAAGGAAATGTTACGCTGAGAACACACACATCTGAGAATTGATCTCAACCAATCTAATTAACATCTCTGACTGTTAAAACAAAAGATAGTTAAGTATCTATACTTCCAACACAATCATCATAATGCTCTCTAACTCTGAGCATGGAAATCAACCACGAAGCAAAGCCTCAAAAATTAAATGTACTTCCTGTACTTCCAGCTCCTCTGGCACTGAGTCGAGTATGCAGATGGGACTCTTTAAGCTGCCACACATCTGCCCATGGACAGGAGCATAAGGCAGCTGCACTGACCAGATTGAACCATGAGATGGAATAAAAGAAACTGTTGGGTGCTGCATGGGGACTGGATGATGTGGTTGGGCTGGGGGGGGGTGGGGTCCTTGGCAAAGGGGGGGATCCTACCTGTCAGGACATGAGTAGAACAGGTGAACCCCCGTCTCCAAGGCCCTGCTCTCATTTGCTTACACACACACACACACACACACACCGCCCAGCCCCCTCCACCTGTTACTCTGGGACTGGACTGGGAACCAGCAGGGTGCCTCCCTCCATCCATCCCACCCTCTTTCACCCCCTCCATCTCTGTTACACCACCTCTTTCCATCCCATCCCATTAGCTGCACTGTACCTCTTTCTTTGCCACCTAATTAACGTTTCTGCAGTAAACTGTCACATGTTACTTGTTTTCAGTGTAGCAATGTTGTTATTGCTCATGATTGTAGCATATTAAAAATATAGATATTTTAATCAGCATAATTTTTGCCCTCCTTTTATCACCAAGTAACACCCGTTGGTATTCAGTAAGTCAGTAAGTACTGCATTCTGCTTTCGCAGCAACAGTGGTTTGTTTGGAACGAGTAGAAGAACTGCGTATTTAGCGTGAGCAGCAACATCTGTCACTTTTGAAGAGACAAATAAAAGAAACGCAAACAACATTAACAGAAAATCAAAATAACACACCACAGTTCTCCCCAAACGCTTTGATTAACAAGTGATCTCTGGGGAACGGCAGCACAGAAACACCACAACTACTACTTAGCCACTACTTAAGAGTAAAATATGGCATTCATTAATTTTTTAAGACTTTTCGCCATAATAGTGAATGCATAGCCTTGTGTACTTCTGTCAACATGACATCACAACAAAGCTCTGAACGCTAGCTGTTTGTCGCTAGGGATGGCAGTTGGTTGGTTGATCCACTAGTTTGGTCAAGATGGAATATCTCAACATTGTGTGGATGGGCCATGACATTTTGTACACACATTCATGCCCCCATCAGGATGAATTGCAATAACTTTGGTGATCATCAGGTCAACATTTCAATTTGTCCAACATTTTGGTTCATGATCTGCAAAACTGATGGCATTCCTGTCGACCTAAGATGTACACGTTTGTGCTAATTAGCAAATGTTAGCATTCTAACATGCTAAACTAAGATGTTGACCATGGTCAACAATATACCTGCATACAGGTATACCTGCTAGCAATATACATCAGCATGTTAGAATTGTCATCGTGAGCATGTTATTGTTAGCTGCTGATGTTGGCATGTATTTCAAAGCCCTGTTGCACCTTTACGTCTAATTAAAATTCCATAATCAACTGCATCTATGCAGAGAGACATCCTTGTCACCTTACCTTCTATACATGTATTCATTAAAGATCTGTTTGAACGTTTACTTTGTTAGCAAGCTGATTATGTGTGTTTGCATATGAGCTGATCAAATGTCTCTTGTACTGGATTATAATTTGGCTCAAATTTTTTGTTAGATCCCAAGGGTTTCCATCTGAAATCTAGAATTGATATGTGCGGCTGGTCCAGCTTTGTTAAATTCAAGGAAATTGAAGATGCAAATCCTTCTTTCCCCTTAACAAAAAGTCTTCATGGTACCTTTCAGCAGGACACTTAACCCCCATCTGCTTCAGTGAAGCTACTCTGCAGCCAACAGTTGATTAATGTGGTTATACAGGGCAGCCTCTAGGTGTGAATTTGTGTAACCGTGTTAATGTTCAGCAGCTAGGAAAGAGCTGCTCGGTTAAGTTTCACTAAATAAATACTGGTTAAAATAATAAATAATGCTTTGGGAGAGAGATGACGAGCAATGAGTCACCCTGCACAGCATGGTCTGACTCACCTGAACTGCGGCAAGTAGCAGATGGCTGCTGAAACCTGTTGTGATGAGTAGAGAGACAGAGACGGTTAGTTGCACATAAAGTCCTCATTTTAAACTTAACCTGCAAATACAGTATGCAGAATTTGAACTGAGTTTCTTTCTTATCCCATAAACCTAGGACAGACACGGTCTTTGCACTTATTTGACGTGGTGGCTCAAAAGCTTTGTGGGAACTATGGCGCTGTTAATGTATGTTAACATATGTTAACATTATGAAAATGCCTGTGTACTGTGCTGCAACCTGAGGGGCTTGCTGTTTTACATGGCCTTTTAAAAGTTTCTGTGGGATTAAAAGCAGTTAGATGCACACAACACACTGCTATTTCCCTTAGGCAAGAGAGGAACCTTTCCACTCTCTGCTCGCACTCTACACTAGTCACGCAAGCCCCGTCAGAGATGGGTGCATACACACGCACACATACACACAGTCACAGGAAAACACACAGACAAAAACCAACCTCACACTTAAACAACATGAGTCAGAGGAGCAACTCACATGTTGTGTAAGTCTGTGTTTATGGTTTATGTGGTTATTTGAAATTCTAAGGAGACCTGATATTTTGTATTTAAGTGTCTCTGTTGTTTTTAAGCTCAGAGAACCAGTGAGAACTTTGTGTCATCAATAGGGAAGTTTGTATTTGCATTACAGAATTGAACAATGTCGTATTGGCACAGTGATCAGTTGACACGGCTACTGGAAATACAGAAAAGCAAAATAACAGCCAAATAACAATGACCCTTCACTTCTGTGATTCTACTTTGGTTATTTAATAGAGTGTGTGTGAGCGTGCTGCATAGTTTTAATAAGTGTGTGAGACAGAAAGTGCAAGAAAGGAGGGCCTATTCAGGCAGGATGCATGCTTCAGAACGGGCTGCAGGGCATCGCTGAATGACTGATAGGAGAGACCTTTAAAACAAAGCTCCTGACATACACACATATGTACATGGACACACACACACACACACACACACACTCACACCAACATGCACAGGTCTACCACACACACACAAAATCCAAAATGAATAGAAGCAAAAATCTTCACAAATCCTTCCCAGCCTGTCTCCCCATCTTGTGATGACCAATTGTTTTTTCCCCAAAGCAGTTCATGACACACACAATCGACAGTAGCAACAGCTATTCATGCCGATCACTTGGAGACAAAAGCTTTCATTCTTTGTCTTTCATCGATGCATCCACCCACTGGCACACACCAACTAACCAAGTGGCAACTGCCACAGCAGGGGACGGGTGCTTTTGTCTGTGTGTGTGTGTGTGTGTGTGTTCTGCATGCACTGTGCCAGCCAGACATGGTGTAGGGGTTTGGGTAGAGGTCAGGCACTGTCTTATTGAAGTCTGAATGTCCTTGGTTGCAGCTTTTAATTTTACTTGCCAGGTGTGGGATTTAGCCCCTCTGAATTCCAGAGCCGTAGCCTATAAATGCTCTCAGATGCTTGGGGGTTAAAATGTGCAGGAGTTAGGTGTGCTGTATGGGGTCTTGCAGCCAGGATGGTGTGCATCTGCGAGATACAGAGAGACAGAGAAGTGGAAAGCAAAACCCAGACAGCCAGTCTGTACGTGAGAGAACCTCCGAGTCTTTCCTCATGTGATCAGTGGCATTGAGGGTTGGAGACTTTTGTAGCTCTGGCAGGGATTTTGAATTATAATGGCCACAAACTGTCACTGCCACTCAAACCACATGGTGTGGTAGATGAGCATTAGGGCCTCAAAAGTCTCATGCATGGCAGCTTTACTGTAAGTCTCTATGCCTGCTGTTCCTGGAAGTCCCACACGTGTCCAATACTATTCCATGTCAAAGGACAATTAGGCAGTTCTGAACCTTAATATATTTGGTCACAGTGGTCAGAGCATGCATTGCATAATCATTCAAAAGCACCAGAGAGCACATGATTTCATTCTTTAGCCCTTCTCTTTTCTCTGCTCAGAAAATCCTAAATGGCCACCGCTCCTCTTCCTCGCCCACTGTCACCGGCTGCCCGGCACTGCAACGCAGAGCTGCTTAGTTCATATACAGTGTGCAGGAAGTGATTAACAGTAAAAGATCAAAGGTGGTGGACAGGATAAACATTCTTCCCCGGGACCCTACTCCTCCGGGGTATACAGCACCACTTCCTCTTTTTACAGACTGACTGTTGCCTCCACCGCCACAGCACAGCGCACACATTGTCACCACATGAGGCACTGACCCACAATTCAGACTCTGTATGTGTGTGTGTGTGTGTGTGTGTGTGTGAGTGAGACACAGAGAGATATATAGAGATAAAGATGGAGAAAGGGGTGGGGCGAGATGTATTTATGTGTTACAGGGGTAACGCATAAATAAATTTGAGAGCTGAGACAACAACCCAAGCTGCATTTGGAGTTTGAAGATTATGTTGTTCAGACGCATCCAATCAGTTGAGAGACTCAATTTATGCTAATTTCCCACATGATGCTCTCACTGGTGCACAGCTGTTGCACTACAGGACTGCCATTGGGAGATGATTATGTGACCCGACCAGCTGCAGGTGTACCAGAGGACAGTAAAGACAGGAAGAGAAGGAAACCCTCTCTGATGTCAGCACCAGTGGATATGTAAGGCAAATCTGAACCAAAGCTGTTTCCATGCAGAGCACTTTTGCTGCATGTGTGGGTTGAGGAAGGGCCAGAGGGGAAGTGTGTGTGTGTGTGTGTGTGTGTGTGTGTGTGCGCAAAGAAAACATGATCCCTATTGAGTACAAGACACCTCATACAAAACGTGTATATTATCTTGTAAAACGCTGCATAACGGTGACCTTCAACCTGAATATCTGCATGAATCATCCTATTGTTAACCTCATATCAAAAACATCTTCTATACCTTGGATTTCGTCACTCAGTGCCAGGCGTTGCACAATACACACAACATAATATGACTGATCCTCTTGTGAATCCAGTTTTAACCCTTTGATGTTAAATCTGTGTTTACATCAATATCAAGGCATTCCTTTTTCAATCTGTGGCTATCTTTGCCCCCCGCCCCCCCCACCTCCAACCTCCAACCTGAGGTGAAACATAACCTCCTTTTGGACTCAATGGATGGCAGATCACAGGTCCTCAAGATCTAAAAGATACAATTATCCTCAATTGAAGGCTGACAGGAAGAACAAACGCTTCATAAGTGGTGCAGGGGTCTTTCTTCTCCTGGGGGTGGGGGTTTAATCCACTGACAGGGGGCTGCAGGGATGACCAGGTCACCCCATAGCTAGGTGAAGGACCCCACAACCCGTTCTCTGAATAACAGGATGATGGTTGAGTGATCATAGGTTCATGTACATGTGGAAAATCATCAAGACATACCATTACGTGAGGTCCAGCTTTCCCCACAGCGTGGCCCTGAACCAGAGAGTAAAAATACAGTGTTTGACCTTGTTGTTTCTTTGAAGCTCTGGTCTCAGGGACAATGTCTTTGTGTTGGGTTTGACGATGGTTCCAGCAGCCTTTGCTGTGGTAGGCACTGAGCGCTGAGTCCAAATGTGGGTTTAAAAATAGCGAGGCCTCTGTATGTGTGGCTTGCAATAGCTGTTTCTCTTGGCAGATTGAGGTCAGAACATATTGCCCATAATCTGCTTCATATGCAAAGCTCCATAATATAATTCCATGTGACTGCAACCTGCCAGTTATTCACATAGTCAATCAAATCTGAGAACATGATGGTGTGACATTGACATAAGGAAATAAAATGTTACACTTGCTACACATTTTACGTGCTGTCCCTGACGTAACAAACAAGACATTTTCCTCCACATCTCTGCCAGACTTTAGCCTTTCATTCACATATTGGTTACAAATGAGCCTCATTTGGAATGATAACAGGAGAAATGCACATATGGCTTCTAGTGAAAGACCCACATTTGGCCTCTCTGCCTGCCATTAAAAAACATTTAATCTGATAGAATCATTTGTCTTTGTATCTGAGGCCAGGCAAGTCCAAGGGCAGCTTCCAGCATCTAATTGGCCGAGAGGATCATTGACATCACAAGAGGTGAAAGGTCAGTCTGGGACAACCTTGCAGGTTCTTTAGTGCCAAATTCTGTTTGAGAGTTGCCAGGTGTGAAAGGCTTTCTTGTTGTTCTTGGGCTGATGTGAACATCTGTGCCGGACTACTAGCCAGTGCAGAGAAACAGTCATACTGAAGCTGGGGACCTTGAATTTCCCTCAAACACACAGTAATTTAGAGAAAACACACTATGGGTGGGGTGGGGAAATGGGAATTGAACATCTCTGTGCTATATATCAAGGGTTTTGCAACACATTTTTGAGATGATCCAATCTTTCTTCATGGAGAGTAATTAAAATGTTTAAAGAAAGCATTTTAGAAAAAAACATTTTGAGCCACCAAAGGCAAACATCTGCACATAAAGCCATTAATAAGTTTGTGAATAAAGTCCTTCCTAAATTCTTAACAACTAATTTCAAACTAGCAATTTAATAAATCTGGTTGCAGCATAAAAGCTTAAAGGGGAACTACACCAATATCAGTCTGTTTACAGGTCTTAGGGAGTAAGGAGCTACCTAAAATCTGATAAACTGCCTCAAGTGATGTCACTTGAGTCATCGTCGGTTGAAGCCAAAGACTACAAGTTTGAAAATGAAAAAGATCTGTTGGTGTGAAGTTAGAAAGAAGTGAGCTTACCAGATATTTGTAGTCCGCGCCTCATCTCCGCTTGAGGTTAGCGACTCGAGGCTCAAATCTGTGAGTGAACTATCGATGGTCGAACTGCATTGCAGGTAATGTAGGCACCATATTTCAGCCTGGAAGAAAAACACATGGATAAAGAAGATTTCTGGTTATGCTGCATCAATTTTGAATTTTGACATATTGTATCTTAGATAGTCAAATCTTTAGTAAAGTGTAAATTTGTTGCTAGGAAACATCTGTGGTTCGTTCCAAAGCAAAGCAATCAACTATATAAGCAGGAAATCACTGCAGCATCACGAGCTGTAACATAGCTTCCATAAATAGCAATATTTGGGGCCAAACTATATAATAAATTTAACTGTTAGTGTTTTGAAAATGAAGGTTTGACTTTGTTTTAGTAATGTATAGATATTAGAGAAATGTGTGTTAGTATTGATGCAGTTTAGAATAAGTGGGAGGTATAATATTATACCAACCTAACAGATGTTATTTATGGAGTCATAGGAGTGCCATAAATAGAATAAATCTGGGAAAGAATAAGACAAAAAATGTGGAAATATAAAGAGAAATAAATAAACGTGGATATATAAAAACAGATTTGCTTTTTCTTCCCTTATTGCTTTTGCTTAAATAATTAATCTCTGTAAGATCTAGTTTGTATGGCTCTAACCCATTTTTTATTTAGTGATGCATTAATCTCCACTCAGTAAACACTTATGTTAAAGCTAAGTTTGAACGTACGAACAGCTGGTGCAACTGTTGCATCTTGGGTCCAAAACACAGCAAGCATTTAGATTCCTCTTATGATATAAATAGACAGTATTTACTCACACATCCAATTTACCCTACAATGGCCTACCTCTGCGCCTGACCCCTAACATAAACACGACATGGCTCCTTTCCCCAGTGGCCCAGGGGGGTGCAGGTGGTCCACATGGACACATCTATATGGACTCTGACCCGAGTTCAAAGGTCAGACCCCTCAAATGATGGCCTTCCTTGCCGCCCATAATTGCCCTGTTTATTTTTAGTCCACACTGGGCCGTGTTGAGCTATTAAAAGAAACATGAACATGAGGCCGTCTGCTAATTACTGCTGGGCCAGCAGACCCTCACTTTCCCTGATTGCTACCATATGCTAACCCACTCAGAGAGGAGAGTCTCATCTGTCACCTTCAGTGTCTGTCTGTGGTTTTGCTGTTTATGTAGCGCTGCAAGTGTGTGTTAGTAGAAACGTCTGCTGTCATGGTTTAAAAGTGTAAAAGTTACATTTTGTGGAAAAATGCTGATAACGAAACCCATCTTCTAAACAAGATAATTAGCTTCAACATAGGCATGGAAACTGTCGTGGAAATTGTGTATTTCCTTGTGAAGAAGTGAGAAAATACAATGATGATCCAACAAACGGTTGCCTTTTGTATGTTTAATTAAG
Source organism: Gadopsis marmoratus (assembly GCA_036023855.1). Taxonomy (NCBI): domain Eukaryota; kingdom Metazoa; phylum Chordata; class Actinopteri; order Centrarchiformes; family Percichthyidae; genus Gadopsis; species Gadopsis marmoratus. The sequence goes on along the minus strand of JAVQJF010122245.1, from coordinate 19,789 downwards.
CAAAAGAATAAAGCGCTAAACAGAAAACAGATGAAGAGCAGTCTGTTTCAGCTGAGAGAACAGAGATCGTACACCAAGATGCACATGAAAAGTCCGATCATGAAGGACAGATACATTAATTTACGTATAATCTCACAGATCATACCAAAGCAAGGGATCAATGTCGGATTCATTCCTGGCCCACATCATCTCTGTCTAGAGCTAGCAGGTGTCACATCCAAGCAGACTGTTGCACCTATCGCCCCTCATAACAACCAAGTTGTCCTTCACTATTCAATATATAGCTGGATACCAATGTACTTTACATCCGAGATGACTCAAGACAGAAAATATCTAAGTAGGCAAGGTGAAGACTAAGTAAAGAGGTTATTACTAGAAAACATAGTTGGTAATAGGAAATAAGGAATGTTACCCTTACAAAAACCACTATCTGCAGGATGGATTTGTCTGTGATGGAAGTGAATCTCAGAGCTATGGTTTCTATCACTGCCCTTCAGTTCATGTAATGTGTCACATTGGAATTCCCCAAAGTCATGGCGGTGATGCTCACAAGAAGACTATCATTTCACAGGATACACAAGAAGACAACAGCTGAAGCAGATAATTGTCACAGAGCCATTGCTGGCAAGTATCAGTAAATCTGTCTCTGGAATTTAAGGAAGCAGTAAGTAATTGGGTCGATTTAGACCTATTTGTTGTCAGATCGAGGTTGAAATAAAGCAGCAGAGGCGGCCATCTTGCTGGTGTTGTGAAGTTTACAAAGGTTTGATTGCAGTAGGAAGCTGCCTGTGTGGATTAGCAGATGGGCCTGTTTAGTCTTAGAGACTGTTAGAGGCACTGCAGATATTTGATATGATGATTGGAGATCTGTGAATGAGTTTGTCCTAAACGGAAATCAGTGGAAAACGGTTAGATAATGTATTAAATTAAACGTCAATAGCTGAAATATAAACTGGGATGTGTTTGAATAAAACTGATGTTAATATGAGTTAAAGCTACTAATTTAAATTACGTTTACACTGTAGAGATATTGGATGTGGAATTGGCATGAGTGACGACACTTATTTGTAATTTTTTAAATGTTTATGTTTTGATATATGTCCTTTAACGTACTAGAATCCCTGCTCTACAACAAATCAACCTCCTTCACTTCAACATTTTCTGATTTGTAGCCACTTGTTTCTTGCTGCGCTCTCGTCCCTCAATGCCAGCTTATGTTGCTGGTAACGTGTGTCAGTGGTGAAGCCGAAGCTGTCATGAAGGTGTCTGGATAATGTCAGACAGCACAGGCCCACCCACCTTGTTCTGCCCTGATGGATTGGGTTTCCTAGGTGCACACAAACCTGCAACTTCCTGCAGAAATGAATCACTGAGTGGGGGGGAAAATAGATATTCACAGGAGAGCAATGCATTATACTACTTAGACCTGTTAGGTAGCTATGATGTGATGTTATGTTTCCTGAGCAAATAAATGACTTTGGAAATGTCAAAGTGAAGCCAAAGACGGACCTGTTCATGGTCAAAATCCAAAGGAAATGCCATAACGTGAGGATGACTTGGATCTGGAAAGTTTAAGATATATTGATTATGACAATCAATTTGCAGTTCATTTGCACGATCAGGCTTACGCTGTGGAAATGCTCATTTGTTTGGCCAGTATATATAGTTTTAATTACTTGTTTTAAAAACATGCTAAAATTATATTTGGTAAATGCTATTTAACCTGATACCAGTCTGCTTTGTTGGTCCTGAAATCAAAATCCTTGCCTGCAGTGTAGTAGCACATATAGTAGGATGGGAATACTTGGAATAACACTGTTATTTGATACATGACTTGATTCATTAGACAAATTATAAATAAACATGCATTCATGTGAGTAACACTAACCTATTCTTCTACACAGTAAATAAGAGATTCCAAGATGAAAGAAAACAAATATGGTTCAAAATGCAGATGAATAAATTAACCTAAATAAGCATGTTCCCCATATACACTTCCAGCATATACAGACCAAAATAACACTTGAAAATCAGAGACGAGATCTGGAGTTTAGCCAATAAACAACACAGTTTGTACCTGTCATTGGATCTACCCCAGTTCCTGAAATGGCTTAAAACTTGTGAAATAGTCTTTAACATGCCAAAATGCCAAAAAGGTACAATTGTAAGCGTGTCTGCATATGTGCAGTTGTATTTTGTATGCAAGCTGTGATCAGTTCATAATTGCCTCTTTACTGACAGTGTAAGTTGGCTCTATTTGGAGCTTGATAGGATGCTCCAGGCTAGTTATAACCCTTTTACACCACTGTTAATCCCCAGGCACTGCCACCACCCAACTGCCAGTCAGCTCAACAGAAACAAGAGCCTCGCTGCACAAGACTGCTTCTATGTTTCCCTTTAAAGTAAGACATTTTTCCTTTTCATATTTGTCCATGTAAATTTTATTGGAGAGATGTAGGATCTGCGTATGTTTGTCACACTGACTTGAGAAAAGTGTACATTCAGATCAAGCTGATACCAATTTCATATAATATGACACAAAAGAAATGTGCCATAAAGAAACTAAACAGCAAAGATTTGATAACCTGGAGACTGATAATCATGTTGTGGCAGCATCTGGTAGAACTTTGTAATGATGGCTGCTAACTCGGGTTATCAGGACTGCGTGATGTGGATTTTTCTTTTATCTTAGTGTTGGAATGTCAAACTGAAAGCCTTAATTGTGGAAAACTCAGTTTTTTCTTTTTGGTTCGGTCTACTGAGGCTGCAGAGATGTTATATCTGGAGTGTGTCAGGAGCTTTTCTTGCCACTATTGCTGTTGCTTGTCTTCTCAACCCTGTGCAACATGGTGTGACTTTATTTGGTTGAGGTAATCCTTAAATGTGCCGTACAGATGTGCAGTTGTTTTCATAACACTCCTTTCTTAAGTCTTAAGCATTAACCATACATTTATGCACATATAAATGTTGTTGTGTTTTTAGCCACATTAGTGGCTAAAAACACAAGGAAAAAGTGCAGATCTATATGTTGTTTTTCGTGTTCATTTTCATATACAACATACAGACTCCAGAGGCTGTCATGCTCCCTGTGTAACCAGTGGAGGCCATGTGATGTCAGCAGTTGCTGGGCCACTGTTACAGTACCACCCAGACAGCTGCTGTAGGGCACCAGGCCACCTGATGAGCGCCTCAGCATGATGAACACACCTGATGGTGCTCACTGTGGTTCTGTTCTCTCGGGAGCCTTGCAGACGGCTGGCGCATCGGTTTTGGGCAACGCTCCAACAACAAGACGGAAGTTAACGGAAACCAAGTTTGAAAGCAAAGCTCATTAAATCACCAATCGCACTTTGATGTGTGCCGCCACTGAGGAGAAGCAGCTTTTAATGAGGCTGCGCTCAGTTATTCATAACGAACGGCTCAGTAATAGAAAACGTCTGGGTTGCAGTTGCATTGGTTTCACATTTTTGAATAATAGCCAAACCAGTGAGGCATATAACAAGCATACAAGGTTGTTGCAATATTGCATGAAATTCAAGACGTGAGTGCTCCAAACCCAGTAGCTGGTGCTTCTCCAAAAATTTGGAAACCTCTCCAACTGGGATCAAGAACTAGCTTCATGAGACACTCCCAGTTCCTTTACCACCTCCTAATCTTCCTGAGAAAGCAAGATGGGACTCTTGGGTGAAAAGGTCACTGTCCCCCAGCATTCTTGGCTTGGCAGGGGGGCAAGGGTTGGGTTGAAATGGAGGGGCAGGGTGAGGTAAGCAGGGACATTGTATGTCCGGGGGAGGTAACTTAGCTGGGTTTGGCTCTTTGGCTTTTGTTGTTTTTTTGTTGTCATTGTTGGCCAGACTCAATACAGCATTCCTCCTGGCTCTGCAGTGAGTGTGTACTGGAGAAAGGTAGCAGTAAGGGGGAAAGACGACAAAACAGACAGGTTTTTAAATCTTATGGGACACAATAGAAGGTGAAACCCCTGAGCCATTTTGGGCCCTCATGGGCTTCAGGGCCTTGAGCAGAAAGTTGCATGACAATGACAGTAAATAAATAGGCAGGGAAAACATGAACGACCTGAGGAAAGTCACCTGAGGAAAGATTTTTTTAAATAGTGTTTATCTCTAAAATCAACTACATTTTTTAAAGCAAAATATGAGATTCCAGATTAATTATTTCAGTGCGATTACTTGTAAAACCTCTGAAAACCTTGCAGACTAATATTAATTGTGATAGGCATTTCAGTGGAGGTCAAACACTTTATTGGCCTTCACAAACCAGAACAGGTTGGCCTGACAATAAACTTGTTCTATATACTACAATTGTTCCTGGAGTTTTGACCTCTTCAGATGTTTTCCCGTCTCCGTGCACCTTGGAAGTAGGTGAAGTTGTGCTGGAAATCCTTACCTATCCACACTTTGTACTTCTTCTCATTCAGTTGTCTGCTCATTTCAAGTGCACAATAACCATATTTCAAGCTGTTTATCTGCTCATCTTAAAGGCTCGGTGTGTCATCATCCTTTAAAATCCTCCCCTTCAAATGATTTACATCAAAACAAAAATTCATTAGATTGCCTGAAGGGACTTAGCCAGAGCTAATGGGGTCAAGCTCTGGTCAACTGAAGCTACACCAACCTCCTCGTCTTTCTATTTTCCAGCTCTTGACACACTCCTCATAGCCCGCTTTTAAAACAGATTGCAGGTAAATGGGTTGTTTTACCCCGAAGCCTTCTGTCACTGAAATATGGATGTGTTTGAAGCGCTGGCCCCTACACACCCAACGAAGAGGTTACATGTTTGGGTATGAGCAGGAGCGTTATCACTAACAGTTCGGCATGTCTGCTCGACTGAATTCCTCAGTCCAAGATTACTATCCTCAGGTAATTGCTTGCTCCTCAGTTCCTTTCACTGCCTTTTTAAAAACTGCTCTCAGTATAAGAGTGGCATCAAATAAAGATGGCCAACGGTGGATGTACGGTTTTTAGATGCATGGTTTTGGCTGTTTTTGTGGTCATGAATTACGAATGTTGAGAGAGAAACAGTGCAGTTGCTCAGCTGCCCACCTACCACACGGCATGATTGTCTAGACATTCAGATTTTTAGAAGTAGCTATATCTGTTATCTGACGTTCCACACTGAGAGAAAGAGGCTTTCCTTTCTGCCTCATTCGAACAGGAGAAATGCCAAATCCCCATCCATCAGATAACCGTTTAAGTTTGTTTTTTTTCATCTTTGGGTCAGGCACGTAAGAGGAACATTTTGCTCTGCGCATTTCTACGCAGTTGCCAGGCATAGGTTTTTCAAGACCAGCCCTGGGGAGCAGATTATGACTAATGAGGTCCAAGTTAATGTGACCAGAGGAGGCAGCTGGCGAGAAACAGGCCCCGGTTTAAACCTTTATCATGTGATCTCTCCATGGGCCAGACTGAGGGACAAACCCACAGGAAGTACTGTACATCACTGCCGACGCCGGTCACGTCCGCCACAAATGAGCTACAGTGACTTATATGGAAATCTTGGAGACTCAGACTGGCTTATTTAAAAGGATATTTTCAGTACTTATTTTTTGCCGTTTTTATTTTCTCTCTGTGTGCCTATACGATGGTAGTTGGTGGTTTAATTTACCTCAGCTGATGAGGTTACATACAATACATACAGAACACCTGGTCCCATGTGTTCCCAGTTTTGTTTTTTTGTTTTTACATGTTTTTACATTATTGACAAGGGATAATAAGTAAGATGATTTTTCCTACACAAAACATATTCACTTGTACATTGTATTAACTTTTATGATCAACAATAGATATATATGAAATTATTCCCAAAAAAACTACATTGAGATTTGAATAAAAACGTCAATGTATTTTCTTCTAGGTAATGTATAGAGAAGCTGACTGCCATTTGACTTTTTAAGTCTGTTCCCATGTGAGGAATTTTGTTTTCCCCTACTGCTGCTTTAATGATACCCCTGTTGTCATAGCTGACAAACAGAAATAATATATCAGTAATTGTTTTGTGGTTCTGGGGCCCCGGAATCAATTATTATGCCTCCCCAGCAATAATTTCCTTGGTTGACTTTAAACACAGGATCCCCCTAGGCAAGTCATCAGGGCTAATTGAGACCTGGGGAACTCCACTGCAGGATGATGTTGGTTTTCAAATGGGTTGTGGTGCAGCAAGGTCCCTGTTCAGTGTTTTCATTGAAGAAGATAACATTAATTTAGACCTTACAAAGACTGTGATCATGCAGGACACCAATCTAAACACCTGTACTTGTTAGTGCAACATCGTTGTAAGACACGATTTGTACACGATTAATACAATATGCCCAACTGAAGAACATTTACCTGGTTCCCTCCTTGTGTGGCACAAGACAGTCGATCACAGTGCCAAGGTGAGAGCAGCAGGTGTGGGAATAATCTGGGACCCACCCAGTTAGCTGGAGCCCCTATTCACACTCCACCTTAAGCTGCCATCCATTGTGTCCCGGTGACTGAAGAGGAGCAGAGGAGCAGGACAATTATGACATTATGGCTGGGTGGCTGAGCAGCAGTCCCAGCTGGTGAGAAACAGAAGGGTTGAATGGGCAACCAGAGAGCTACAGTTCCCACAGGAAAGCAATCCACCACATAGAGAGACTATGTTCTGTCTTCATCGGGCGGAGGGGGGGGGGTGTGTGACGCTGTACCTGCTCCGTTGGGAGCAGGGGTGTAACGATTTGATCCAACAGTGATTAGATTTGATTTGATTTTGCTCAGCAAAGATTTATTGTATTATAAAATCTCACATTCTGCCCGTGATTTGATTCCGTTTCATTCATTTTTCCAAAACATTCAAATCCATACATGTAAATTATAGTGCTAAATATCAGTTGTAATGTGAATACGTAACATTGGGATCATCCTTTAGTAAATTACCATTGTAGGATTTATCCAACTCTGTGATCTGAGAGCAATATTCTGCACTCGTGGTGCTTGGATTTTATCCAGGAACATGCACTTTTTATGGAATTTACCTTCTAACCAACTTCTAATCAATCTATAGAAAATGCTACCTTTATTGTCCTGATGTGAGCTTTCTCAAGTTCTGGTTGACTAATTGTAAAAAGGTCAATACTTTTACCAGCTTTGTGACAAAAAAAAGAGTAAAAATATTGAAAAATGTACCACATGCAGCTCTAGTAATGTTGCCTACCTCCTTGCTTGTATCAAATATGGCATCAACTTATATTTAGAATTAATGAACATAAAAGTGCAATCATTCAGTTTTGGATTTGGCATTCTGTGGCATTGGCATGGTGATTGGTGGTTATTCATCTGTAATGGGTTTTCCTCCAAAGCCCAGTTATAGGAGGGTATCTGGCTGCCTTCCAATTGTGTTGATTTATACATTATATGAAGATGTGCTGTATACAGTGCTGTAAGATGTAATATATTTTAATTTCAGATATGACATCTGCTCCTCCACCTTCTAAGCAGCATTCCTATTTAGTTCCGCTCCATACAGGTGTTTATGTCTCTCGCGTCATTGCCTCATCCTCTGAACCCGACCACTTTGACATCAAAGCAGAGGTGTGTTGTTCCCTCTCCACGCTGAGGAGCCTGTCATGGGAGAATGACCCTGCGAGAGGCTGGTCCAGCCCCAGGACAACGTGGAGCCACCTGAGAAGAGCGGTCCTTGCATTCCTCTGCGTCTCTGTGTAAAGGCTGAGTGGCCTGATGCTCGGACAATCCTCCAGTACATGTCTGAGAGAGAATTCGCTTCACTGTCAATTCTGAGCTATAGACCATGGCTGGGTGTGTCACACTGGAGTCAGCAGATGGTACCTTGGCACCAAAATTGTCCCACTCCAGAAACACAAAATGTTGAAGTTAACTAGGGAAAAATCTTTAAAGGAAAAGTTAGATAGTCTTGTGACATTAGACAATTTGGGAAATACATGTACTCCCTTACTTGACAGTGGTATCAGTTGATAAACGTTATTAGCACAGTATAGATGTGGATTGCAGTAACGATCTATTTGCCCTCCGCTCTGTCCAGTTGCATACCTGAACTGATGTAAGTAATAAAGTCCTTCCTTTGATCTGATGTCCCACCCAGAGGCTTCTCCCTCCGAGCACACAATACTCTAATTCATTACTGGACCTGCCTCTTCAAAGCTCAGCCACTCTGCACCGGGAAACTCTAAACTTAGGCCCCAGACAGGTTCTTTTAAACACCCACTCACCCCCCTGGGCACTGAGGTGTTGGCTGGATGAGTCCATATAAGTCACGGTAGCCTGCACATGTCCCCTCCTTAGGCCTGCAGCACCACACCTATCCCCCCCAGGTGACAGGTGGATTATTGGACATTGGTATTTCTGTATTCTCCTGCCCAACTATAAGCATGCCCACTGATCGTGGGAAAATGTCACTTCACGTCAGATCGGAGATTTCTTGTGGTGTTTTTTGCCTTTATTAGTGACGGGTAGAGGCAGACAGGAAATGAGAGGTGGGGTATGACATGCAACAATGGTCGAATGGATGGTTGCAACCATGCGGCCACATGGCATGCGCTGTAACTATACAGCTATCAAGGCGTCAAATTAATGTCAAATTCAGACGGTCGCAGTCTGAGCGGCGGTCACGTGATGAAAAAGATGAGAGCTTTTACGAGAAAACGTGCAGATGAAAATCATAGTAAATTCACAGCATCCCTTGGCATTTTCTCATGTGTACCCAAAGCATCACTTTACACTGGGATGTGTTTGTTGTTGCAGTGTAATCCCTTGTTATGACCTCAAATGGGCTGAATGGCTGGTTGGCCACTCAGACGACCATTGAACCACTTGACTAAAGCATAAGTAGTTTGGCATGTTTAGGAAACATGATCTGTTACGAAGTGTTTGTGTTTGTTGCTGATCCATAGCAAAATTCATTTTGCCCATGATTTTTGTTTCGATAGAGATTCAGAGTCTGGGTGTTATTATGGCGTCCCTTTGAGACTGTAAGTCTTTCACGAATAAACACGGCGTTGCTTGACTTAACATGCTTTCCTTTTCAAAAAATATTGTTGTATTCAAAATACAGTGATACAATTGGAATAAAGTACTACACACCATTATTGAAGTCACCATATAAACAGCGATATGCTCTTACATAACTTGATATGCTGGAGAGCTGTTCGCCCCCTGGGTGGTAAGAAGTTAAAAGTGTCAGAGAAACCTGCACATCTCAGCATCTAATTTTCCTTCCTCTCTCGCTCTGTCTCTTTCTCTCTGACCCTGTTTACCCACCACTTGCCAAGTCTGATGTCAGCCCGCTGCACACAGTGTCCCAGAGCGAGTGTACAGTTTCTGTTTTGACACCCGTTCCTAATTACACATGTAAATGATTGATCACCTGGACTTGGCAGGGGCAGCAGAGATGGAAGTCCTTGTTACACGATGGCTTTGCAATCATGTCCAAGTTCAGGACAGTTTCTGCTGCCGGGAACAGTGGAAACGGATACCTGCAATGGCCCGAGAGCTGGGAGATTAAGTTCTGAGCAGCCGTCATTTGGACCAAAGACTCTCCCTATTAGCGGTCCTTGAGGAGCAAGTTGCACAGGTGCGGCTAGATATCTATGGCTCTTTGTTTGGTTTAATCCCACACAACTTAAACTAAGGCTCACTGCCCACACCTTTAAGCCAACTCGGTGACACCTGAGGGGCCTGGCCGCTGAAAGCAGAACTCGGCTACTTTTGTGAAATGTGATTTGGCTAATTGATTTTGGAGTGGCCAGTCTAGAGTGCCTGGGGGGGAAACGGCACAGGGACGGCCTGTGATGGAAGTCGAGGGTGCTTCCTTTATACAAAGCAATACAGGTGGTGAAATGAACCTGCTGCTACCAGAGCGCTCTCCTTTCAGGTACAAAATGATGCTCAATACAACATACAGACATCTTGGCTCAAATTGTTAAGAAAATAAACAGTGACCTGAAGCCAGAAACCATGTAATGCTTTTACAGATGGGATGAGAACCTCTCTTTCCCTGTACTACCCGGCAACAGCTGTTGGTTCATCTGTGCTTTGACTCAGGTATGGAGCCAATCTGAGGGCTAGGAAGGTTTTAACCCCAATCTTCTCTCCTCTCGTCTCACACATGGACTGTGCAGCTGCACTTCCCATTGATCTACTGGGCTGCCTGGATGGCTGGCTGGAGGGAGATAGATTGGAGGGGAAATGGCTTAATTGTCCTCACTCTCACTGCTGGAATGCAAATAGCACTCCACCACTGGCCTCCTCTGTGAGGAGAGCCCTGCGTTGAGAAACTATGGTCCTATATTTTGTGGTCAAGAGTAAAAAAAAAAAAAAAAAAAACCTGTGTGTAATAAAAAAACATGGCATCACCTCAACACTCTTTTCTTTTCCACCCTGTTGCCACGGTTGTATCAGACAGTAATATTCATGTAAAAATGATATTTGATGTTATCTGTTTTGGTTTTTTGTCCAATAGAGAAACATGTCAGCCTCACAGAGCGCCTATTCCATTCGTCAGCCAGAGGTCAAACAGACAGGCAGGTGAGGGGTCATGACTCATGTAGAAAAGGCGGGAGATGAAAGAGTAAACTATGAGGCGTATGTATCCTGTCTGACTTTGATCTCTGCCTCAGGTAGCTCTTTCATAACCATCAATCTTGGCCAGGAGCTGATGGGAGGCTGCTCCCTCTGAAAACGGGCTTGCTCAGACTGAGATTGTCTCCTCGCCTTGACAGACCGCTGGCATGACATGTCAGTCATCCACGACAAATCCTCAAAGGTGTCTCTTTTAATTTTCGACTTGGTATGATTTCATTCTTGCGTTTATCAGTTCTGTTCCACTTTTTCTTTTTTATTATCAAAAGAAACTGCCGATGTAGGACAAGAATGCGGGCGGGCAGGGAGGCAGAGAGGGGCGTGTTTTGGTGAGGTTCAAAGATGATATGAGCAAGTCTCTCAGCCTTTAATGTTTCTTGGCAGGCTTCAGACAGCAACTGACAATCTGAAGATCTGGGAGCATAGGCCGTTTTAAATCCCTTGCCCATCCTGGCCCCAGTCGTCTAGCCCCCCAGTGACAGACACTTTAATATGACAAGGTTAAACATCTGATGCAGTGCGGCAAAATGGTCACGACGAAGCCAGGGTCAGGGGAGCAAACTTTAAATGCTAGGTGGCTTAGTCGTTTACTATGACACAACAGGGCTCCTCTTCGTTTGTAAATTTAATCTCGAGGAAGGAAATGTTAAGACGTTGGCGTTCTGCCGGTGAAACATAGTGGATCAAATAGCGGCTGACGAGAAAGATATTGTTGAGTTGGTGGAGACCAAAAACAGAGCCAAAAGAGAGTGAGTCATTGGGTGAACACAAACAACACTGTCAGTGAATTCTAATGTGGCTCCATAACTGCTGGATGTGTAACTAGCCACCTGTGTTTGTTAGCAACTTCGCCATATCAACTTACAGGTGATAAAATGTCAGTGTTGTGGTCACAGCTGCTGCCCCCAAGTGGCCAAATTATAAGTTATTGCAAGTTTAAGTATGTTTTTAACCATCTCCTTATTTTACTTTCTAAATATTCTGATAAATACATTTAATTCCTGAGACCAAACTTAAACTTAAATTTGTTCTTAAAGTCTTTCTCGAATTTAAGATAACATTTTATTTGTTTTATTATAGAGAAAAGTTAAGTGAAAGATTTTCATTGACACTTTTATTTAAAGGGAAAGTTCGGTATTTTAAAACCTGGACCCTATTTTCACAAATTTCCGGGTTGAAATAACTAATGCTTACAAATCATTTTGGGATTGGTCCTGTAGATCCCCTACACAATCATTTTGACCCTATTTAAAAACAAAGCCCACTTTTAAAAATACCGGTGTTTCCCTTTATGTACATTATATTTTTATAAGTTCACTTTTGCATTACATTTCATTTGTTTGGAGAATGAGAAAATTCTGGGAACTGTCACTGTCCAACTTTTTGTCGCCTCACACTTGATCATTATTTGTTTTACATCAGAATACTTTGTTGGGTATTATCATTTATATTTGTTTTCTAGATTACAGTAAAAAAAATTTTTATTTACAGTTGTAAGTAGGTCCCACTACACGTATATGTAAGTTTCCAAAAGAGTGAGAAATCCCGGGAAAAAATCACTTATTTGAATTCCGTCATTTTAATTTTGATCTTTTTCTACGATCAAACTTCAACAAATCCCTGTTCCTTTTTTTTAAACATTTGCATTAACAGTGCACTGACTAAGGAATTCTCACACATAACATGCCCCCCGCCCGCTGCAGAAAACAGTTGATACATACAATAGACACATATCTTAATATCAGTTTGCCATGTTTTTGTCTGAGAGACGCCGTCATTTGATAGGCAGCGTGGTACAGACTGGGTGCTGTGGGGCCATTGTGCCTTATTGTAGGTCACAATGGAACTTAACACTTGACAGAGCCGGGGCTTGTTGTCAGAAGCTGAACTTGATCCCGTCAAGTTGTTCCCATTGAAGAGCTATAAAGAAAGGGCTTTGACCTCACGGCGGTGCAAGCTCTATATCAGGCCAAATATTAATTTTCTATTCATGTATAATAAGAAAGCTGCTGTGGGTGTCTCTGCTTTGCTGGAAACCTGTTTTGACACGTAGGTCACTACGTTTCTTTTCTAAAATTCTCACAAGACCCCTTTTTTGTTGTCAGATAAAAGGATATAATAGTGGAAGGTTGCGTGCCCACTGTCACTTATCCTGGCAGCCCTGTCCAGTAGACCCGCCCTGCCGCCGTGACAGATGTCCCATCCTCCGAGGCTTGTCGTCCCCATCACCTCTGGCATCTCAAACTGACGCTTGCATCGCACACTGTTGCCCTGCAGACCACAAAAGGGGGTTCACGTTACCCAAAGGGGCAGGTAACTTCAGATGGATAATCCTTGGACCTGGTAAACCGGTCTTTAACAGGACCTACTCTCTTAACCTGGCAACCCTGAGCCAAGTGTTATTGTGTGTTGATTGGGTGTGCATGTGTGACTCCCCTGGGCAAATCATTGACCGGTATGTTCAGTATTTCCACCTCCGTCTGTCGGCTCATCTGCTCTCGAGAGCGAAGAAAAACAAAATGCTATAGAAGTTCATAGCTTCTTAAATTATTGCATTGTCTAAACATCTGCAGCTTGTTACACATATAGGCCATTCTACTGGCTTTACGGGCATGGCGAAGCTTTTTATGGTTTATAGAGGAGATTTATGGCCTGAAAACCTTGTCTGCGCAGTTTTCATACATCATGTTCTTCCCAAGTGGCCTCAGTGTCGTTTGAAATACTGCTGGAATGCAACGTTTGATGCCTCCTCAGAAGTCTCCTCAGATGCTTGTAAATAGACAGTTAACAAAGCCAGCAGGCCTGGCAGCTCATGATGCCACTCCCCCAGCTGTTTTGACCTCACTTGAACTCGTATGCCATCTCAGTCATCAGGCCTGGCAGGATTCTCACACAGAGGCAACTGTCTCTCTCTGGGCCACTCCTGTAGTCGCCCCACTGATCCATGCCAGCTTCCAGTCCTTTCTTTTTCTACCCCTGGTACTGGGGGCAGGATTTACAGTGGAAAAATATAGTATATTTTTTCCCCCCATGTTGAGCTGGTGAGTCTGGAATGTGTGTTTGGGCAAGATTTTGCTAGGAGTGTGAAGAAACAACAGAGCTGTAAACACCAAGGGTAGACCCAGACTGGCTTCTTTGTTCCAGATGTGGAGCAGGCACACTATTAATGCAGCTCCACCAGGCTGTAACCCAATACACTGCCACTGCTGTCCCACTGCCTGTCCATCAGCTGGGCTCCCTGCATTTGTGCGGACAGGTTATTATGAATGAGAGCAAACTGCGTGCGTGCGTGCGTGCGTGCATGTCTGCACCCACAGTCAGAATTGGAACCAAATGCGCATTTGAGCCGCAACCAGACGACTGAGGATAGAAAAATAAATCCACAATGTATAATTTGGACATACGACCGCCGTTCTCTACAAATGAAGCCGTTTAAATCAGATGCCCGCCGGTGTGACACCGAGCTCATGTTGCAGCAGAATGGCTTATATGTGTATTACGGGTTAAGCATTGCAGACGGGGGGATTGCTTTTTCTCCCCCGAGTTGCCAAGGCCTTTATATTCAGCCAATCAATTAAAAGTTTAAGTCTAACAGTCAGCGGCAGTGGGCGTTGTTGTTGTCCTCCGCTGTCTGCTAACAATTATACCAATGATGAATTCAAAGCTTGAGCCAAAAGACCAGACACACTCCGGCATTTCCCCCGCAAAATATTCACTTTGAGGCGCTTCACTGTTCAGGAGGGGATTGTTAGCGTTTCATTGACTGATTTTATTATTTGTCTATTTTTTTTTTGTCCGTGGGTAGCCTCGGGCGCTCGATCTAATTTTGTCTTCTCTTCTTTGCAATTGAGCCAAAATGGCGACAAAGGACCTGTTTAAAAAATTTTGCTTTTGAATCTGCTACTTGACTCTCATTTCTAATTGGCCAATAGAAACCTGTGCCTTGAATATATTCCAAAACAACCCAGGTAAACGGTGAACATGTGGGGTGTGAAAAGGTCATGGATGTATTTTTCTAATAATCGAAATAAATATTTCAAACTGAATTATTATACAAGCATAAAAGACCAAAAAAATGTAGTTACTTCTTGCCGAAGTATAGTGTAAAAAATGCAGATTTTCTTTTCAGACTTTAAATTAATTGTGCAAAGTTTAGTTCCAACACTGTAAATAAACGACGGACATACAAATAAATGTTATTAATTGTACTGTATCTTATTTTTATTTATCACATTTTCATTTTCATTAGAAAAATAATTTCAAGGAATTGAAACGTCCAGACTAACTGCCAACATGAACGCTTTCTACAAAAGCTTGATATTTTAAATTAACACTTAATTGCAGTCAATAATTACAATATTTACAGATAAAAATTCAAAGTGTATACAACCCATACCTCAAATTATTTATTTGAGTTTGTTTTAAAAATATTGCATGCTGACACACCTTTGAAAATTGGGAAATCTTAAATAAATTTGAATCATAATTAAAATTATAGAAAAAGAAAAGGACAATCACATAATTGCTGCATTACAAATTTGACAAGTTCTCAACTCAAATCAATCAAAGTTCTGACAACATAATGTGAGCTTCTCGGCTTGAGGCTGTCAATCCACGTCAAACAAAATGCAATTATATTTCATGTTGTTTTAAAGGAAACGTTTCACACAATAAGCAATAAACAAATCAGTCAAATTGATAGAAGGTTGCTATGTCATACTGTAGAAAATTAGAAATAGATTAGACATTACATTACATAAATGACCTCACACGAGAAGAAAGAATACAATAAACAAGTGTGTTTCTTTTTTAATCAGCTGTGCCAGCGTGTAAACATTTGATCTGTTCATGCCAAGAACTTCACACATGAGTGACATTGATCGTATAACACCGGTGAACTCTCCGGGCACCTCAGAGGCTGCCTGCACAGGCACAACATGCACATATCAGCGGCAACGTGGCTCCACTTGTGGAATGAGATGCCGGCCGTGCAGATATTAGTGTTCCCGTGTGATGGCGCCTGGAGGAGAGATTAGGCCTGTTCATCCTCTGTGCCGCTTTGGCTCGGCCTCTGCTCCCTTCTCTTTCCTGGGGCAGAAAACA
Source organism: Gadopsis marmoratus (assembly GCA_036023855.1). Taxonomy (NCBI): domain Eukaryota; kingdom Metazoa; phylum Chordata; class Actinopteri; order Centrarchiformes; family Percichthyidae; genus Gadopsis; species Gadopsis marmoratus. The sequence continues at coordinate 4,094 of JAVQJF010122245.1, read as the reverse complement.
GTCACAGAAAAACGTGAATCCGATTGTTTGCATCGTCTTTGTTGGTGCAAAAGTACTGGAAAACAATCGGCTCGCCACACAACAGGAGAGGGGTAATGACAGACACCTGCTTAGGTGTCTCCATTTCCTTCACTTTGACTAATCAGAATGACATATTTTCATACAAGAGGAATGAAAGGGAAGGGCTGGGTCCATATGGGTAGAATATTCATATCCAAAAATATAAAAAGATCTAAAATGTCAGTGAGACTGTTAGATATGTGGTTTTCATCTGGTTAGAGAAGAGCAAAAGTGTGTTTTTGAGATGTTTTCCTGTTCCTCACAGTGTGTCAACGCTTTGATTCTGTGCTGCATTTCTGGTGAGATAATCGTGTCAAACCTCAGCTTCAGACGCGTCAGTGTGCTGCTGAAACAGGACATGTGGGTCTTGATTCGTGTCTATTATGTGGTGAGCCGAGCCTGCGATAATAAATCCTGGCATCCTGTCGGGGTCGCGGACCGTCAGTCTGAGTGTAGGCCTCAGCTCGGGCCCCAGAAACAGAGGGTTACTTGTAAAACATGACGTGTCAGTGGGGAAGATCACAGCCGTGGCAGTTGCCTGGGAATGTGCTCTTTGTTTGTACACAAAGAATGCTGTCACTCTGCACCAGAGCTGCATGATGAGGACAAACTTGACTGGTGTGTATGTATATATGTGTGTGTGTGTGTGAGAGAATGCACTGAGAGCACACACCTATGTGAGACACACCTCTCCAGACATATGCCCATGTGCACTGCACAGTAGAGTAGACGCCAGTGAGTCTGGGCTGCATTCAGGAGTGTGACTGTTTTTAACATCATCCCTTTGCGTGTATTAAGACAGCCACGGCAAGGGCTCATCCCTGCCCTATGACTGCAGGGCTCGCCTTTGTTCTACACCCCTAATACAGACATAATTACAAGCCTTAAAGAGCCTCCTCACCCTGCTTTCCCTCTCCCTCGCTCGGTTTCGTACACCTCGTGCCCACACCTTGGATTTGCACGCGTTCGACATTGCATGATATTCACATTCAGGACCCCGCATTCAGCTGCCGAAGTGCCTCACGAGAGAGCTGCACATATATGCCCATAGGCCTCTGTCTTCAAAGCCTTATATTTTGTGTTTATTTTCATTTGGCCACTCTGATCCCATTCATCTGTCAGAAAGTGTGACTTTCCTGTGAACTATACGGCCGCAAAGGTCGTTGATAACACGGCCTCTAAATGCAACACCTGCTCCCATTGCAACACACATCTCAGTCAGTGCCAACTGCAAATATTGGTACTATAACCCAACACCAATAACTGTGCAGTAAATTCCTAATGGATGTAGCCACATAACTGCATTCTCTCATGATATCATTTCCCAGTGAGGACTTACAGCTGCAAGCCTTTATGTGTGGAAGTCAGAAACTCGCACCCTATTTTTTTTTGGTTTTTTTTGTGACTGAAATTTTACTATGATAATAATTTGTGGCTTTGTTCTGGCTGGCTTCTTGGCTGAGGCCTGTGGGGAATCGGGAAGCAGTCCAGCCCCCAGCAGGCCCTTTAGTGCTGCTGGGTTCCCAGTAGTTGCAGGCAGGGTAAGGACATGACCAAAATGACGGGGTTGGACAGCAGCTCAGCACCACGCTCAACCCACCAAGCACTCCGTTTATAATTTGACTGTAGCTTACATGTGATTGAGAAGAGAGGTGAAATCTCTATCAAACGGTGCTGCAAAAACATGGTGACTTTATTAGAGTCTATTTAAAATATGGCCTGAGTGGCAGAAAAGTCACTCTTTTCTCTTCCCACTGTCTTTTTCGCCACCTGTGGATTTACTGCACTGAGCTGGGTGAGTAAGTAGAGGCTGAAATATGGAAACAGGGTTCTCTCTCTTTGAGCCTGTGGTCACCATTTTCTCCCCACTCCCACATTATATCCACATGCACCTTGTGATTTTTTTTTTTTTTTTTGCTGAATCTGCAGTCTGCACCACAATCCTGCCCTCTTTTGGCAGGTTTCTGTTTGCCTAATTTTATAAACTCTGACATTTAGTTAGAAATAGTGTGAGTGACATGTGGGCTGCGTATTTATGTTTCACATGAAAGTGAAATCAAACATCCTTTTGCATCGAGAGTTTGTCAATCTTCTTCCATCTCCTTCAGGCTAGCTACTGGAACTCATCTTTATATGGTTGAGTAATCACACAAATTATGTAAAATCACTGCACTATTACTATTTATTTTTCATGGTTCTAATTTTTCATTAGGGCGACTGTACAGCACTTTTCCCCTAATTTGTACGTGTTGAAACTAGGAAGGAGGAGTGTTGAATGAGCTGTAAAATGTGTAGCTGCCCTTCATAAAACAAGCCTGAGTCACGTGAGAAAAATAGATTTTATTCATTTTGTTTTGAAATGTCCATGAAACGCGTGTGCACGCGGTGTAAACAACCCTGTGTCTGGTGAGAAAAATAGATTTTATTCATTTTGTTTTGAAATGGCCATGAAATGTGAACGCTTGCTGTTAAAATAGCTGCGAAGAGTCCAAATATCAGAAAATAGGGTTAGGGGTCATCGGGAACATTTTGAAGTCATGGGGTCAAACTCTTTATAGGGCACTCCTTTCTCTTTAGCCAGTGCCATGTTTTAGTACACTGTTGAAAATTTGAAATGAACCATATATTCGATTAAATTCATGGTTTCTAATAAACTTGATTACATTATTAAAAGTATGAATACAATTATGGAAATGTGAACTTTTTTTCTGCAGGACTTTATGAACAAAACAATGTCAAATCTATTTTTATAGATTTATATATATATAGATTTATATATATACAGAGTTATTAATTAATTAGTCCAATTTTCTATGATCCTGCATTTTCCACTGCTCTTGTCACATCCCTTTATATCATATCCATAAAAGAGCATTAGCCCACACATATTTGTGGCTAATGGTCGAACCTCTCCTTTTAAATCTCGACCAGGCGGTCACAATAAAACGACAGTCTTTACTTTGAACAGTAAAAGATCTATTTCTCATCTCCTAAAGCAGGTATGTATTCAGGAAAATACAGACAACATCGAGTCTTTAGCACATTTTTATTTGTAAATTACTTGTAAATGTATGATCTTATTTTTTGGTAAATGACTTCAAGATGGACTGGAATAAAATGTCTATATGGCCAAATATTTCATAATGTGCGGAAGGAACGTCCCTGCTGGCTGCAGGGCTGCATCCTGTATCATATGTTAATGAAGTTAATGGTGGAGCTCCAGTGACAGCTGGCTGCTGAAGACCAATCAGCGAGCTCGCAGATGGAAGGCAGTGTGTTCGGGGCTCTGCAGGCAGGAGGTGTTCGAAGAACCATGTCAGCTCCTCCAATGATGTAAAGAAGGATCCCTTTTGCTTTTATTCGATGCTTCTTTTTGCCCGCTAAACAGTTGTGAACATGCAAACTGTAACTTAACACAGCGGGACACTTTTTTCTTTTTTTCCCTTTTTCCCCCCACGAGCAAATGCATTGGACTTAAGTGTGGATTTGTGCCAACGTTTCCTCGCTGCCCGGCAGAACTCATGACACCCTCTTCAGAGCGACGGGTTTATGGACTCGCGTGTTAGCTAACGATGTCTATGGGTTTCATGCCTGACAGTCTGAATGCCTCAGATCCCTCCAAATCGGCGTTTCTAGAGTTCGGCTACGGACATCCGGCACACCAGCAGCACTCCTCCGGAATCTCTCACATTTATCCCGTCCACGGCCTGCGTGCTGCCGGGCATCCCCACCACGACAGTCCTTTTCCCGGCAGCGCGTCCTATGGCCGCTCTCTGGGCTTCGCCTGCCCCGGCGCAGTGAGCGCTCATCCCCCGTCTGCTTACACGTCCTACCAGCACAGCAATCACAGCCGCAGCGGCAGGTTAGAGCAGACAGGTATGTGTGGAAGTCGAATCGAGCCGGCCTCGATTGTCGTGTCACTCGCGGCTAGAATATTGCGATTACGCGCAGGGAGTGCGCTTCCGGGGGGGGGGGGGGGGGGGGGGGGGGGGGGGGGGGGGGGGGGGGGGGGGGGGGGGGGGGGGGGGGGGGGG
>JAVQJF010122230.1:0-14406 GCA_036023855.1 Gadopsis marmoratus | reverse complement strand
GAGAGAGAGAGACAGAGAAACACAAACGGACACGGAGAGAGGGAGAGAATAGAAAGAGCGAGAGATACAGACAGAGGCAGACATACAGAGAAACAGAGACAGGGACTGTGAGAGAGAGGTAGAATCCTTGAGAGATTAAATAGAGATTAAATAGATTAAATAGAGATTAAAGATATGTAATTGACAAAAAATAAAAGAGACTCACTCTTCCTCCCAGCCAACTGGAAGCCTTTCTATGATTAGATTAGAGGTAAGAAAAACCTAATCAATACAAGGTTCGGGGTGCTGCAGGCCATTAGGACTCATTAATAATAGATAGTATGAGAAGAGCACAGTGTCGAATTAAAAGTAATCAACCTTCAGCACAGACTGAATATATGGAGCTGTGGATGTGTTCCTCCGTATTCTTCAGTCAGCAGAGACATTTTGCTTCCAGCTCAGACTGAGTCGTCTCTCAGACAGGTATGGACATATTCTCTTTTTTCTAAAGGTGGTTTGACTGCAGTGTTAAATGACATCTTGTGTAATTTGGCTTTCCTACATTCCTGCGCTGCCTAATGGAACCTGGCATTGAAGAGAGACTTGAGAGAGACACTTTGGCTCGTCACCAGCTTATACTCCATGGCAGCAGAGATTGAGGTTAAGTAAACACAGGAGCCAGGGGCAGGAAGAAGGTTAAAGGACCAAGCTGCAACAAGTCTCCTGACAGGCAAACTCAGCATGACATGGAACAGGAACATGGAGGCCAACTATGCAGTAACTCAATCACAATCCAAAGACAGCAACACGGGTGAATCAGATTACATTGAATGTCATATACTAGTACATCCAATGTAAACCAGCTCTGGAGTTGCAGCATGTAGACAAGAGAGTTTAGGAGGGTATACAGTCAGCACCTGAATTACAGCAATTTCAGTCATGAAATCTGCTAACTTATTTAATAGAAAAATTTGGAAAATATTTACATTTGTGAAAAACTTTGAAACTATTAGTGAAGAGAAAGTTGTCTCCCTGTTGTTCATAGGCAGTCATCTGTGATGACATTCCAGCACAGTACAATCCTCTGATTTAGAAACTTTTCAGATGTGATCACGATGACAACTCTTGCAGAAAAAAAACATTCTTTCACATTGTTACAGGCTAATCATTAAAGCATGACGATGTTTTGATACGTTTAGCATAAAACTATTATTGCTATGGATAGAGCCCTATTATTTGTAGGAGATCCCTCCAGAGAGCAACAGACGGGTCATTGACACTGATGGTGGTCGGGCAGTGGAGGGACAGCAGAGAGTGACTAAACAGGTGAGGTGGTTTAAACATTCTTCAGCTAAAATCATCAGTGGATGATATGAAAGCCTCTGCACAGATCCTAGGGAAATCATCAGATAACAGTTGAGGTTTGGAACCATGATGTGCTGACAGCTGTGTTCCTGCTTGAACGTGTGTTAAAATTTGTTTGCAATGTTGTACCAGAAAGTGGTACGTGGTAGTATGTGTACAGTATAGCGATAGAGCACAGTGTAAGCAGGGAGGCTATAGCTCCATGACGTCAACAAGACCATGAGCCTACAGCCACGTTAGCAACAACACTAGTTTCAGCTAATCTGCTACCTTGGGTAAGCTTTGTTGTTTCTTTATAAACTATGAAATGGGAAATTAAGGTAGATGCTTATATGTAAACAACGTCATTAGTATATGGGTCGTATTCAATAGCACAAACATAAATGAGCATTCACAAGAAGACACATTTTCAATCTGATGTTACAGATTCTGAATAAAACTAATCTGAATTTACACACATTTCTGTGCACAGCGGACACATACACTGATACAATATATCTGCTATGAGCTAGTCTAGCTCTATTTCAGAGTGTGACTGGTAAACAACGGTGTTGTCTATTTAAAATCAGTTTGTGGTTTGGAGTCAATGTGCAGATCCAACTCTTACAAATGAAAGTCAGCTTGCACATACAGTATTTGAAAGTTGCTTGAAAAACGTAATAATCCACTTTATTCTCACAACTTTAAGTCTTTTAATTTCAAGGCAAGAAATATTTCTTGCTCCTGTCTACAGTTCCTGCACAAATGGAAATGCAGTAATAAATCAAGTTGGAGAGTTATTCTTTCTCCGTTGCTTGTTTTTCTGAGTTTGGTTGTGTTTTAACTTTGTCATGTCTCTGATTCGCAGAGGACCATAATCAGCCCTGTAAATATTAATTGCATTCTGCAGTGAATAAGGGTTGAGGCAGACGGGTTCCAGGCCTAGGTGGTTCACCATGCACTGTGGTGGGTCAGGAAGCTGGTCACATTTTCTTCTAACCTATATAAAATATTACATAGACTACTAAATTACATATGACCGTGATAAAGAAAGATAAAAGTGTGGGAATAAAGGGAAAAAGGTGATAAGAGTTTTGAGTACATATAGTTCCCACCTTTACTCTCACACACTATGGACCCTTTTCCACAATTGTATTATTTATGGTTGCAGTGATATAAACCTCATAATTGTAACGTTACCTGAGGTATCTCCCTGCAGCACACTTTCTACACCTCGGTGGGCACCTTGGCCACAATGTCCACAAGTGCACCTGCAGAAAGTTAAACGTTGGTAAACAGGCATTAAACTTGAAAAATAGTGTCCTTTTCATAAAGTAAGTGTTTTAAATTCTGTGTGAAAACAAATTAAATCTATTAGGAAACAATTCACTGTTAAGCCTTGATCCACATGCTTTCAAATTTTTAACAACTTCTGACTAAGTGATGCAGCAACAGTGTGCGGGTCCACAGCAGCCAAGCTTGGTATGCTAGCTGTCCACTTGTCTAGCTAACAAACGGTGCTATCTAAAATGTTACATAATAAAATAAAAACACGCTAATCTTACCATTCTGAAATGTCCTGCTGCCCTCTTGTAAAGTGTTGTTACTGGTTAGCTTGCTCTGAATGATCTGAATTTGATCCCAGGCTGCCTTGTGAGTTGATCTGTCCTTAGCCAATCAGAGCACTTTCTGATAAATAGAATGCGGTTACTTCCGCCTAGCAGCAAAATCTGACCATATGTAGCAGGGACAGAAAGAGGCCTCAGCAAAGCGGGGGGAAATTAAATCAACACTTGTTTCTTTGTTAAACACCATTACAAAAGTGTTAAATAGATACACATAAATGGCACAGGTATAACTGTTACAATATGGGACCTTTAAATTTTAATTTGCTGGCCACCCTTGGCTTTGTAAGGAGTTATATTTATTATTTTGTCCTATTCTTCAAAGACCTGAGGTGCATAAGGGGAGCACGCATGGAGTGAAAGAGCACCTTTGTCTGTTTGTTCCTCTGATGTGGCTCTGGAGTCTTTTCATTTCCACACTGTCTGACTCAGGATCAGCTCTGCTCCTTTGAAACCCAGTCACATATTTCTCATGTATGACTCATTCATATAGGGCAAATCTGGGGAATACACAAACATAACAATATTGATCTGTTTGAGATTTTTGAACTCTATCATCACTCCTCAACACCTGCTTGGTGAATAATAGAAACAAGCATTGAAATAGTAGTTAGTGTTTTAATGACATTCCTGAAATCATCCGTGCCTCCTGAGTGGTGTTGGTGATTAAGCAGAAGAAACATTGCTGCAGGTCTCTCTCACCTGGCTGCCTCCTTTCAAATACAGCGTACAGTAAATGAGTAACTGTGCACAACAATTAAGCTGAGCACATGTCCCAGACTGCGATTGTTCTGACAGTACAGCAGCTGCATATATTCTGTATAAATCTGGGATACGTTCACTATGAAAGTGATTGCACAACATTCTGCAGCAGAGCTTTGTTTGTTTGTGTTTGGTGGATGTGTCAAGTAGAGTGTATTTTGCACTATTTAGCAGTGTGAGCCTTTGCTTTCAATGTAAACATGACTCTGAGCTGCATTCATTTACTACTGAAGTAGCACTAATACTCGTAGCCACATGTATAATCATCAGGATTAATACATTGGAAGAACAGAGACTTGTGACAATCTGCAAACAGTTTGATGCACTCATGACCCTCTTCTGAGTCATAAACATGACGTTGCGTTTCATCTCACCGGCCCTCGTCAGTATGCTATACGGCCACTATTACATGTAGCTATGATTGTAAAATAAATAGTACGTGCAGTGGTATACAGTAGGCTATATAATATTAAGTATTATGGTAAAAGAAAAAGTATGGCTGCTGTTATATATATTAACTGTACATATAATAAAGTCGTGGAGAGATAAACCCAGTTAAAGACTAACTTTAACCATGTGGGACACTGTAAGAAGTAAAGCGAACAATCAATTCATTGGTTGACAGTGCAGCTGGCATTCTATTGGTTGGAGAATTCTGATAGGGTTGTTGCACAAATAAATCCAAGCAGACAGCAAAAATTCAACAACAGAAATTCCACAAGTGCACCGAAGAAATGTACCGAAACGCAAGCAACAACATATCCAAGTGCAAGCATCCATTTTGAGCAAAAGCAGAGCTCAAAATAATGTAATAATGTAAAAAAAGATGATATTTAAAAATGCTGTTGTTTTAAATGGCAGCTGTGGCTCAGGAGGTAGAGCAGGTCTTCCATTGATCCCATGTCCAAGTGTCCTTGGGCAAGGCACTGAACCCTACGATGCTCCAGGTAGTGGCCAGCACCTTGCACCAGCACCAGCACCTACGTTGCCATCAGTCTGTGAATGTGTGTGAGAATGGGTGAATTCGACCAATCAAAGCTCTATAAGAGTGAAGATAATTTATCATTTAAATGTAAAACCACAAACAAATCTAAATTTAGCATTGCTTACATTAATGGGACATTTCATTATTAGCCTCTACGGTTCCCAAGGTATTAAACCATCAACAGTTCTCTGCCATAACATATAGCAATACATAAAGCTTAGATAACAATCCCATCTAAAGTGAAATCATGCTAATCTGAGCAGTGTATAGGAATAGCAGATGGAAAAACTGAAATATACCAGTTGGCCAAAACATCTGTGTAACAGTGCCCACAGTCCCTTGAATAAAGTAAAGAGAAACGTGTACATACAACACCCTGGAACATTTCTTTGGTATGCATTTCATATCTTTTGGCCTGAGAATAAAATGTGTTTGGAGAAATCTCAGCAGCTCCTCAATGAATTGAAAATTGATGTATTGATCAATTAATCACACGGACATCCTAAACATGTATTCTGCTCATTCTGTCCTGTGAGACAATAACAAATATTCCAACTTCTGATCTTTGATGTCCATTAACACAACCCGAGCTCTTTAATATGGGACTCTTTTCTATCAGCACTGCATTCATGTGCTGCATTCACTGATGGCCCTACGTTGAGATGCACTCAGTACAGCTGTATTTTCAAAATGATTATGAGTGAGTCATCTCCATGTTCTATCACCACAGTTTGGGTTTTTAGGAGAGCGTTGTTTGTATTAAAAAATGCTAATGGGAGGCTTTGGTGCTGATTGAATTTGCTTTTTCTTAAAGCAACAACAACAGCGACCAACAATTGCAAAGGAAAATTACAGAAAATGAAATAGTTCCTCATTCCTCAACAGAAATCACAGTTTTGCACTGGTTTATCTGCCAGACTTTTAAGTGTTTATTTTAAATGGAGATAACAGAGACAGAAAAAAATAAAACAACAAAGAAGACAAAAAATTATATACTTGATGTTTCTCCAACTTATTATAAAAATCTGCATCTACATAGATACTGACTCTTCTGATTTACTGCCAATATAACTGTCTTCCCATATTTTCTCAAGTCTATCTTCTATTTTGCAATATGTAATTTTTTCTAATGCCATATGATGCTATATTAAATTAATTAATTAAAGGTAAACATAAACATGTCCTGCCCATTACATCACTGTGGCCTACAGTGACTTAATGGACAGGACTTGTTTCCAATTGAGTGAAATGACAATTCCTCTGTTTATGCACTTGTTTTTATTTCACACTTGCTTTCATTAGGCTGTCATTATCAACGTCCACATGAATATTAAAATCACCTACAATAATTGCTTTATCTGTTTTAAGAACTAAACCTGATAAGAACTCTGAGATTAGATCCCATTATGACATCATGTCTTAGTCACGCGCCACTATCTAAATGGGATTATCCCCTGATGGAGTCTAGACACTGGTGATGCTCTGGATGGATGATGAATTAAATTAAATTCAGTTTTATTTAAATAGCACCATATCATAACAAAGTTATCTCAGGGTACTTTTCATATAGAGCAGGTCTAGACTGACTATTTATTTACAGAGACCCAACAATTCCCACCATGAGCAGCACATGGCAAGAAAGAACTCCCTTTTTAACAGGCAGAAACCTCGAGCATTTCCAGGCTCTCGGTGGGCGGTCATCAGCTGCTACTGGTTGTCAAAATTCAGTTTGACAGCAACAAGATGATTGGCTCGCAGAGGGCATGGCAAAATCTGATTGGTTGAAGTGAAAACTGTGACTGCCCTCTGTCAGCTGCAATTCTAAATAAATTGTGAGATTAAGCATGCTTAATCTTCACTAAGCTTCATTTTGTCTTTTTTTTTTGCATTTTAGCCTGTAGCAGGTGTATATCCAATATTCTAATGATCTATTAAATTAATAGAGACACAACAGAAAGGATTTCGAGGGAAAACTGACTGGATAAAGTCCCATTGTTTTATGTGATGTAGCAAAATATGACCATAAATGTTAACCACGTTCAACTACATTTTCAATAAAACTGTGTTTATTGTAGTTTCCTGTCAGAAAACGTCTACCAGTGTGAAACGTCTGTGATGTACTTTGAATGGAGCGCTAAAAGATTTAGAGATCTAGATTCTATTTATGTATATTTTTCATTCATACTCATAATCATAAGACTCGGTCATGATCTGGGCTGTTTTTGGTATGCTTCCCCTGTGATTTCTAGAAGGTGAGGCTGGCTGTCTCATCATCCACACCTGGTTATCACAGCCATTCTCTTCACTTCCTCTCTGCCAGCCCAGCCCAAAGAATACTCTTGTCTCTCGCAATAAAGACTTTGTTCATACTCTTCACCATTGCCTGGGTCCGCCTTCCCCCCAACACACAACAGACTCGGTTGTTCTAAACAAACTCATAGAACCAGAATATAAAAAGAGGTCACAAGGTCACAGTGTGTGTCAAATAATGCCATGAGGCATTATTTCTAGTTATCCAGCCTCCTGCGACACCAAAGCCGTATGTTCCTAAATTATTTTTATGTGGAACGCCTCAACTATTAAATTGTATTGAATTTTCTCAAAGTCCAAATTTATTCCAGAGGAGGCAGGAATGTTAAGTGCTAGTAAATCCAGATGTTGAGATGTGGGGATGTTTTCCATCACAGATTTCACAGGGCAACTGTGCAAATTAAAACTCTTACTGCATTTTTTTTTTTGACGAGCAGTTTCATCCACTGGCTGTTGTTAAAGTGCGGCTCCTTGGGTAATTCAGAGGAAATGTAAGAGTGCGGGTTTATCCACAGATCTGAGCCTGTGTCGTAAAGTTCGACTAGATGGAATGTCAGTGACTCCTGTGGGGAGACGGAGCCATTACAGAAACAGCAAACAAAAACAGGGTGAAATGAGGAAATAAAATTTTCATGACTAATAAATTCAATCCATGTGGAAAAGTGGATGCTGTAACATAAGTAGGACAGATAAGAAAATACATGCTGTATGAAATAATTGACTAGTATAACTCTATTTTCAGGAATATCTTAGTGTTAGACATCTTAAAAGATATCTTTTAAAATGAATATATCTATTAGGATTCTCCTTACAACTCTTACAACGGTTCATTATTACTGGTCAGAATGTAGAGATATCTGGACTTGTAGATGTGATGTGAATCCCTTTGATCTAATAAATAATATAATGCTGAGATGCTTTTTGTCATAGATATCTTAAAAGAATTTCTGAGATATCATGAATTGTAGTAGCAGATATCGTGAATTATAAATCTGGTCACATTAGAATTACAACTTGGCTAGATGTCTAAAAACGTAATTACAAATTGTTTTCTACGTGTAAACATTTTTTTATGAACTTCTGAACACTGAAGCACATCCAGCATCAAATCTTTAAAAAGTAAAACCTCCTCCGTTTTCACAGAAGCCATTTTGACATGCGACAGTAGGAAAAGCACAGGTGTGAGTAATCCAATGAATGATGGCTTAATCCTACCTGTGTTCATTATCTACCTCTGCTGTTGCGGCTGTCTTCACTGTGTTTCACTGCATTAAGCTCATCATCCCATTCTGCTTCCATAAAAAAGAATGTTGATTAAGAGTAAAATAATCACATCTCATCTATTGATTTTCCTCAAAATCCTCACGACATTGGTGACAACTGAGCATCAAAATTCATCCTTGACCTTGGAAATAGTTTTACAAAACAATTCCAACTCAAGGTTCACTCATTAGCTTTCCACCATATCATATGGGCATATGTGACACATTTTGTACAGGCTGAGGAGGGGGCTGCCTCCCCTGGATGTCCCCTTGAGGGTGACACTGATTACTGAGCTCACATGTCATCCTTCTCCATGACAACTCAGCAAGTCCATGTAATATGGCTGAATGTTCCAGAAAAAGCTAGTCAGTGGACCTTGAAATTGGTTTGTCAATTGATCATCTTTTTGATTTAGTCTTGTCAAGTGTAAAGAATGAAATTCTGATTATATTAACCTTTTATAAAATATCATGAAATATTTTCAAAATAGAGGCTCCTCATAATCTTCAATGCAGGAACCATTTAGTAATAGGCACAGCTTTAATTTATAGCACACATTTTCTCAGGTGGTTGTTTAATGCAAACTGTGTTTCTAGATGTACATGTCTCAGTGATTTGTCAATATATTAAATTACACTGTAAATACACCAGTTCATTTTGGCTGTGTTGCTCTAAAACAGCAGTCTTACACATGGCGTATAAAAACTTTTTTTTTCTGTGAATATATAGGCAGTGTGTCCAATCCGTGCGCCTGCTGGTGCGTTCTGCGCCAACGTGGCCTAATTTCTCTGCGCCCACCTCTTTCTTCCTGGCCAATAACAAAAGGCAGCTTTTGTAGCAGCCAGGAAAGACCTTGCCTCGGTGATGTTCGCCAGCGATTCCGTGATTGTTCGTTTTTTTTTTTCTCTCCACTCCACCATTAGGCGAGCGTCATTCCTGAGCCCTGTGGAGTTCGGACGCCGCAGCATCACCTGCGTCAGGCTCGCTTGGCTTCAGCAGAGATTTCCTATACCCTTTGACTGAAAGCACCTTTACACAGAATCTCACCGTAAGTACCCGTTAATGGGTCGCTTTCATGTATATGTTTTTTGCTTGAGTTCACACATTTATTGCGACTGTCTTCGTCAAGTCAAAACTCCGTTTTAAAATGTGTCAATTTAACCTTTCTTCGCTTAACGTTCTAAGCACGTGGCTCGTCAAACACTACACAGTGTCTTTTTTAACAAATAAAGCACACTGTTTAGCATGGCATGTTTATGTGGTTAAAAGCAGCGGCTATGTTTGTGAAATTACAACTTCATTAACAGACTGACGCTGCTCATCACAGCACAGCCCAGTGAATTTTTGGCGGAAGAAAACAGGCAAAACTATTGTATTATTGGACCTACCGTGCAAATTTGTCGCATCTGTACGCCGAAGTGAAGGATCAGTCAGAATGAATATGACGTTCATTTATGACAAATATGGTTTAGCCTATAATCAAGTTTTCCTAAAAATAGTACCTTATTCGATTAAGTTTGGCGTCACTTTCTCTTGATGTCATGGAGCACGACTCTTGAAATTGGTACTGTATATCGCAATATCCGAATCCGAAATGTATATTAAAGGAATGAATGGAATTAGCAGTTTAGTAACATAGTTGCTGTACATCATAATAACCTAACATCCGACTCACGGGATGTACATATCACACTAAACTCTATGAAACCCTGAACATTTAATCTCGGTTTGCTTATCAGTAAACATACCTAGACATGAACATTTTGGATCATATCTGCTGGTTTGGTAATTGTAGTAAACTTTTTTTTTTATTAATTGTAAAAAATAAATTACAATTAGGGAAACGGGTTTAGCCTAAATAAAAGCATATACATTTATAAAATTCGACTTTTCATAGAGGAGTAGAACTCATAAATAATGAGAACCTTTCTAGGAAACATGATGCTAACAAAGAAGGAGGCTTAAAAAAAACAAGGCTTTTGATGGAGATGTGCTCAGGCACCACAGATGACAAAGTATATTTTCTAATCTGATCAAATAATTTTGGGGCCTTTTAACAATATAGAATGTAAACTTAACATGCACTGCTTCCTCAGACTGCATTGGGAAAGAGAGATGGAAGATCTTAAAGCCCCAAGTCACCACACATTGTTGTTGCTTCTTCATGGTTCTGGTGGAAAGTTATAGTTGTTTACATGTTATTCATCTTCATGGAATTACCATTTTCATCTATAAAAGTGGAAATATTTACCCCTTGAATCGTCCCGTTTGGTTTGCACTGTATACTGTGCTGCTGGCCCTAATGACAAATCAGTGGTAGCTTAATGGAAAGTGAGTTTTAAAATCAAAATTATGCCATAAGGCGATGTCCCACTGGAAGGTTTATTTTCTAAATTGTCTTTGCAAAACAGTTTGGTCTAATTTAATTCCAAACTTTTCACTGATGCAAAAAAGTCAACCAATCTGTGCTGAAATGATTGTCAAAAAAAAATAAATAAAAGCCCAGTCCCTGTTACTCAATATGACAAGATTGTTAAAGTTGTAAATTCATCACGCTTATCTTTAAGAGTGGGTGTGCTTAAACATCAATTTTCTTGGAAACATTCATAAATGATGCATATCACATTAAAGGACTTTGCAAGTACGAAGACAAATCATCCTGTGCTATCCCCTCGGAACAGCAGAACGCCTATTTGGCAAATTCATTTGTGCTGCGATTACTTCTGGCCTCTGCATGGCTTGGCTCAACGTGCCGCAGGCTTTTTTGCTCTTGTCTTCCACTTAGCCTGCATGTACAAAAATAGAACTAAAAAGGCGGATGACAGAATGCATGTTCACTTGCATGCATGTGTTTTCAAAGCCGGGTAGGTGTGCATCTTTAGCAAAACTGTACTCAATCTATTACATTCACTGTACATCACTGAAACAGGGATTCAGCATTATAACTACGGCTAGGGGGCTACTAGGGTTGAATAGTGTTTGAATTTTTTAGATATTGTGCGATGACTGAATTTTGCTACAAAATACCAAAATCTCTTTTTGGCTGCCTCGAGAATTTATTTCCTTGCAGTGGCTTTTTCATATAATTTAGCAAAGGAAGCAGCCATACAAGAACGTACATACAATCTAAAAGAGAACTATCTGACCAAAGAATGAGTGCACAAGATTTTAATTGTGACCAGACGTTCAATGCCAGCTTTCAGTACCAGACAGTCTCGATAGTCAGTGCTACAAACACCTTTAGGTTTGTATCAAGTAGGGATGCACCACTCCACATTTCTTCAGTTTTAATCCAATACCCATTGTTTAATTAATAAGCTGTATGCCTCACTGTGTGGAAGAGACTGGGATCATTCTTTTATGTGTAAGGCAACATCAGGCATGACTTAATCATTGCTTTCAAAACTTTACAAAAAAATGAAACAAGTAAATACATAGATATCAATTTACTGAATTGTTATTTATTATTGAAGTAATAAATAATTGTGCACCAGCAACTTGGTAAAAAAATGTATTAACAAGATATACAATTTCAGTGTGAACCATAGACTGTATTTAATGAGTCTTCCTCCCACTGTACAAAAATGAAGACCAAATATGACAAGACACTTTGTATTTTAGGACTTTCACAATGAGTCCACACCTCATGATTTATGTTGAGTTTAGGCTTACTGCCAAAGCAGGAAGCAGCGTGTCGGGAGGTCAGGAGACCAGCGTTTGTGCTCTGTCACACATCTGAATGTTGGCTAACACTATCCCTAAACAGGATGTTTAGTTTCTGTTACTAACCTTAAGCGTACTATAGTTAGCATGTCTAGGTATTGTAGGAATAAAATATCATTTTAAAATGTTGACATTTGAAATCTTGGGTAAAGTGTAACATTTAGAATTTCACTTGTTTCTTGATCAGGCTGTCCTTGCACCAATTTGACTGTTCTGGCCATGGGAGATGTGGAAGAAAGACACTAGCAACCTGTAGAAATTCCATTTATTGTGGATTGTCCTGTGTTATGTCCTTTATTTAGCCAGACAGATGGTAAGGTTGTGGAGATGAAGGAGGTGAGGGGTGTGTAGTGTGTCTAACTCTCATGCAAGTCCATCTTCTGCATGTTTGTTAACACTAACATTTACAGTATCAATGTTCTTGTCTGGATTGAGGAATTGCATCTGTTATATATGTATGGAGTTTTATTCTACCAGCCCCTACCGCTGTCCTTAAGGGGAGTTTTTGTTAAGCATTCATTATGATCTGACTCCATCAGTCAAGACCTCATTATTTTCCAATCATAAAGCAGAATGCTAGAGCCCTCTTTTATCTGAGTCAGTGCTAATATTAGATCTGCTTCATAACTCGGAGGGAGAACCAAGATGAGAGAGAGGAGCAGAATGCTGATCCCATTGAGAAATTCACCTATGGCGTAGCAGATGACTTCTAATAACAGGCTTAAAATCAGAGGTGGAAATGTGCTGTGTGTTTTGGAAATATGTTAAGCCAATGGGATTTGATGCATCAGCAGCAGGTGAAGAGATATTGGAAGCTAGACCCTGCTGATGATCAAGCCAGAATGTTTTGACTCGTGATGGCGCCTGATGTTAGCAACCTTGCATATGGTAGTAGTCATTTGGCAAATGAAACAGTGGTTTGGAATGAGGTGGCAAAATAAAGGCATATTCATCTGTCCAGTTTTCATTCAATTGAACGTTTGCTGTACTCACTCATCTTTGCCAAGAGGCAAACAGCCCTGCACAGGCCAAAGGGAGAAGTTTTCCCTCTGGAAGGCAACTTCTCTACCTTGCCCCATGCAGGTCAGTTGTACGTGAACCTTTCACAGAAATCAAATGTCAAATACAACTTGCACTGCACAGATTGGCTAATGTGCAACTTTAACAGTGTTGCACATTTACTAATTGGTATAAACAAAAATTTCCCAGTGTGAATCAATGTGTTTTCATTGTGAATTGGAAAATGGTCAATGGGCCAGATTTGGCCCATGGTCCACGAGTGTCATTGGTGTAAATCTTTTAAAATGTGTGTCATAGGCTGAAGACAGAATATAGTTTGAAGGAAAGAAGAAGAATAAATACCACATGCATACTGACTATTTGAGCATAGAGAGCTGGAGTCCTGATGTCACTTCTGCGCTAACTGCTCTTCCCCTAGCTTCTGTAGCTTCTTGTAACTAAATACAATATCTCATTGAGGGTTTCTTTCATCTGTCTTTTTGAAACTAAACACGTTCTTGGGGTTTACTATCTTTATTCTAAAATAAATGAGTATGTACTACAGCAGTTGTGGTTAAACAACAATGACATTGTTAGCATACAAAAACTATGGCTCAGAAGACGTTTTAATATCTGAAGGTATCCCCACATGCTCTCTACTTTTTTCACCGTTACAACTTTATTTGCTGTCTCTGCTGCCATTTATAATAGGTATAGGTGTTTCCGTGTGTTACTTGTAGGAGGCAGAATAATATCTTGATATGAAACGTTAATACAGGAAATAGAGAGAATTGTTGAACACAGTGTACTATCATGTGTATAATAAAGTAGTTAGCCTAGCTAGCATGAATTTCCAAACTTTAGTGTTTTTATTCTTACACTATTGTTACAGCTGTGGCCACTTGACTGGTGAAATTCTGTTGAGCTGGTGAAACTTGAGTTGCGGAGGCTTTGGTTGTGTAAAATGCTGTTAATTGCTGTTCATTAAAGGTCACTAAAACATACAACTGTTAAATAAACAACATTATATTTTTTCTTTAAATCTCACCAGTCTTTTCTAGGCTATTGAGTGAACCACGCAACATATTGTTAAATGAGGTTGTTTTGAAGCTGGATTTTTTTAGTTATTTGCAGTATTATATATGTCAATTACTTTTTTCTCAATTCTGGAACAGAACATAGTAAAATTAAATCATATCAATATCATATCTGGGGCGGCTGTGGCTGAGAGGGTAGTGCGGTCGTCCTTTAACCCCAGGGTTGGTGGTTTGATCCCAGGTCCTCCTGTCCACATGTCGAAGTGTCCCTGGGCAAGACACTGAACCCCATGTTGCCCCCGGTGGAGGCCAGCATGGCAACTGTGTCCCCAGCAGTGTGTGAATGGGTGAATTAGACTACTGATCAAGCCAGATTTCT
>JAVQJF010122229.1:0-45669 GCA_036023855.1 Gadopsis marmoratus | reverse complement strand
TATAGAGTTGGCTTGGACTTGCTCTATATTAACAAGTGCTATGAGATAACTCTGTTATGATATAGCGCTATATAAATAAAATTGAATTTAATTGAATTTAATGCTTTCCGAAGTGCCTTACGGTTAAGGTAAGGTCAGAGGCCAGGGAATGCATCAAGTCTATGTGTGCATGTGTCTCACCTCTCCTCTGTAGCGAGCCAAATTCAGCGCAGGAAAGTCATCTGAGAAGCTTACACTGAAGTTGATGACATTCACCAGGTGGGCAGACACGTGCATAACTGCAGAAGAAGAGAAAGGGCTGCACAAGACTGATTCAAAACACACATTCTTGTGCAAAGACACCGGCAGACACACAGAACACCTACTCTGCGTCAAACACACACACAAACTTAATTATGAAGGTCAAAATGAACTCCTTGCAGGCAATCGTACAAACAGCTCTTTGTCTGTTTAGCAGAAAGTCAGCAAAACATCCCCCTGACTCACTGGCACACACACACACACACACACACACGCACACACTTCTCCCTGACATCATGGGCTAACCACGCAGCCGTTCGACAGCTGATGGAATTAGAGGGCGTAATCATGATACACAAGGGTCCTTTTTCCCCACTCACATCCTTTCTTATTCCCACCGCTCCTCACACCCCCCCACCCCCACTCTCTCGTCGCCTTCTCTCAGTTTATGTCTCTCTCACCATCCCCGCTGCCTCTCTGTCTTCATTGTCGTTTGTCTCAGATCTTTGGAATACCGCTATCAGAACATGACAGCTTTGCCTAAAGGGACGATGTACAGCGTGTGCGTGTGTGTGTGTGTGAGTATGTGTGTGTGTGTGTGTGTGTGTGTGAGTACGTGTGTGTGTGTCTGTGTGGTGTTGATGACTTGAGATGTGATCAACGGTAATGATGAAAGACAGATCAGGCTTACAGATGATGTAAAGATGAAGAACAGATAGATCTATTGGCTCTGTGGATGGCAATGTCGGTTTAACCACTTTGGTCCGGACTGAAATATCTCAACAGCTATTGGATGGATTGACGTGAAATGTTTTACTTATAGACATTCTTTTAGCACGCTAACACACTACACAACTGAGATGGTGAACATGGTAAATATTACAGCTGCTAAACATCAACATGTCAACATTGTGACATATTAGCATGCTGATGTTAGCATTTAGCTCAAAACTAAGTACAGCCTCTCTGTAGGCTGATTTACAGGCTGTTTGTTTCCCATCCCACCACTCAGCCAGTGTCACGATGTTACTAGTCAACAGATCTTTAAAACAGAACAGGACCTGTATACAATGACAGGATCACGGCAAGGAAAAGCACACAGCATGTGGTTGTATGTAGCTAGTGATGACTTAGGTAATCTTGTTTGTGAGAAAAAAAGGAGTCACGTGTTACTGTACAGATATGAAGCCAGGCACCCGACATGAATGGAGACCCGGTGGATACACGGCTGCAGGAGGCTCCCATGATGTCATTGTCATTGTGACACACAATTGCAACAACACATGACACACACACACACACACACATACACACAACTGCACAGGAAAAACACACATGACCAGCTGGAACGACATCACAACAGGTACGCCAGGAATGCTGAGCCAGCCTCGGCCCATTTAACCACACACACACACACACACATAATTGACCGTTTTTACCAGAGAAGATGCAGATGGTGACTCCACAGGCCACATGAAAGGTCTTGCTCTTGTCCATCAGTCTGCGAGTCTTTCTGCTCGATACCTGCAGGTGTGTGTGTGTGTGTGTGTGTGTGTGTGTTGTAACACAGACAATAGTATTATCTCTGTGGTTAGGATTCAAGGGAAACATATAGCACACATAACTCATTTTCAACTTGACCTCTTCCCTCCCTACATCTAGAATTTATCTTTACCACTGATGCACCAAATTCTTAACAGTTTTCTTACATTCTAACATCAAAATCTTTCAAAGTGACATAAGCAAAAACCTTTCAACTCATAAAAGCCTTTCTCCATAACCTAAAACACCCTTTTTGCTAGAATTAATTTATTTTGAAGAATATAAAATGAGTCACAGCTGTTGACATTTCTAACTTACTTTCTTAACTTAACTTAACTTGCTGTTTCAAATTAAAATGGCAAATTCAAACCCTCTTTTCTCTTTTATTATGTTCCTCGGTGGTTGATCACCGGCGAGACCAACGTGACATCAAAATGGAAGTAACACTGACGAATCCAACCTATTGATCACTATGTTGTTCTTCCCATCCTTCAATCTTTCCTTCCTATCCTTCACTTCCTCTCTCCCTGCCTCTCAGTCTGCCTCTTACCGTGTGCGTTCCTCGGACAAAGGTGAGCAGGGAGCGACACATGGGCAACAGCACCAAGCTGCAGTTCAGGTTCAGCACAGATGCAGACGCCCTGCTGATGCACAGCCCCAGCTGGGAAAGACACACGCACAGTTAGGTAGGTTGCTGAAATAAGTTGACCTGAATTCTTAACTAGACACCATCAGGGTCCTAAAGAAACAGGTTACGACAAAATGCTGTGCGAGTACATGGGGACCTGTAAATGTAAACGCTACATTTCTACTACATCTCAGGGCATCCTGTCTGGCTGACACAGTACCTGACACGAGGACGAAAAGAGTGCAGTTTACCTGAAGTGACATAGCAGGGATATTAACAGGGATAGTTTGTAAACAATTAATATGCAACTTGGTGTCTTCTGCATTTATATTACGAAAAACCCTGAAACCTTCCATACTATAATTGTAGATCAGTCAAACAAGTTGAATGTGGACGATAAATGCATGTACTCACCTCTTAATAAAAAATTCAGTAGTTGTGTTGTGTTATAAACTTGCAATAAAGGTGACGTGGAAACCCGTGGTGAACACAACGTTGACATATCATCACCTTTTTTGTTGATATGGTTAGCAGACAGTTGCTTATTTACACATCCAGCAGTTACGAAGCAACATTAAGATTCATATGTCCGGTGGATGTAGGTCCAGTTTTAGTTCAGTTTTTGTTGTCTACCAACTCCTGAGAGGAATATCTGGCTCTTTAGCTACTAAATGCTTCACTATGTTCTCCAGCTACTCGTTAATGTGCCTGTCTGCTGTTTGGTGCTGATCAGGTAGTGTGCAGTGGGGTTGTAAAGCGTTCGGGCTGAGCAGCAGAATACAACATTATAAGAGCGGTGAGAGTGAACCAAAACAGTAAAGTTTCGGGTCAGACAACTAAACAATGAGCTGAAACTCACGGTAAAGCTCCCGTAAAGCCGAGAGGAGCTGCAGGTTCGGGTGACACTTATCTTTCTTCGTCACTACGAGCGACCCTGTTCTTCACATTTGATTGTTGTTATAAAAAAAATATTATAGCAGCTTTAACCAGGACGTTAGCTAAAAAAGTATGATTAACAAACACACTGCCAACACTGAGCTCATTTCCATTGTAATAAACAACTGGACAAGCACCAGTTGTAAGTGGTTAGACAAGAAGGATCCACACACAATCCACCTCCAGTCCACGAGGACATGAGGAACCACTGACTATAAAAGATGGGAGTGTAAGGCATACTGCAGGGCTTCTGAAATATAAGAATGGAGCACACCAACAGGTCAAAGTGAGAATCTACATGTAGCAAGTCAAGGTCAGCACAAGGTTAACTACTTAAAGGTCTGATACTTTTTACCCTCTAAAAACCTCCCACACACATTCTCTCAACACAGCTTTCCACACAAAAGCAGCTGACGGCAAAACCACAAGCAGGAGATCATATATCCTGCTTTCTGTACATCCCCAACCAAAACACACACACACACACACACACACTAACAGACACACTGAACCATACAAGTGAATGAGATAAGCTGCTTTTTGAAGTTAAATCAAAATTTCAGCTGCATTACAGCTTTGAAATACATCTCCATCTTTCATGTGCGCACACACACACACACACACACACACACATAAACCTAAGACCTCTGGCAAGGCATTCAGTCAAAGCCAGCGGCGTGCCCACACTTGCCCCTCTCTCCCCCTGTGCCTCTCACTGTGCAGGCAGTGCATGAATAGCTCACACATGCTGCTCGCTGCCACATGTTGTTTTTCCTCACATCTCAAACTACACACATCTCTCTTTCAATCCATTTTTGTCTTCTATTTTTTCACTCACACGTTATGTCTTAAAGCTGTCATTTACAAATACTCATAACGTATTATATTTACTTTTTATTTTATCTTTATTCATTTGGATTGGCCTTTGTATGTCCCACAAGCTGGCTGCAGTTAATGCAGGCATCTACCGGTACTGATTAGAAGTACCCTGATGAGTCAGAAGAACGTGCCACTGTTATCAACGTACCGTATATGTGCTGACTAAACAAGTATTTTTCTGTAAAGTAATAAAACACATAAGATCCAGCTGCTGTAAATACAAACACAAGTCTTGAACATTAGGGAGCAAATAGCCGGTGGAGAGCAGACGGTGTCTGATCTTAGAAGGACTCAGGTGATTGGATGGTAATGTCGGTGGAAGTTGCATGATTTTATCCCAAGACAACGACCATTTTCACCAACACACACACACACACACACACACACACACACCTGAACTTGTGACAGCAATTACACCAACACACAGATGAGTCAACAAGTACCAAAATCAAATGTGTGTATGATTGTGCACATTGGCCTCATGTCACTATTGGTCAGCACCAACCTGTGAACACACACACACACACACACACACACACACGTGTCTAATTGCTATCACAGAGTTTAAAGTCACAACTCAGCCTCATTAAACCTGCAGGTGACAGTCGACCACCCGTCACAAAGCTCCTGTCATATAAATAAAGGTCTCTGAAGCCAGAAGAGAGCAGGTTTCTTCAAAAATGGACATTTAGTCCCCAAACTGATTGTTGCCATCTGGAAAGTTACTAGAAAGTGTCACATGACCAATTTTGGGGCCATGCCACATAATAAATCAGGATGCTACCAGCAAGAACCTAGTGATTATTGAATGTTTCTTCTCTACAACTGAGAGTCACTGTTGAGTATGCAATTATTACTATTCATGACCATTTTAATCTGAGTGCTTTCATTTTCTCTCATTTTATTCTCCTGAAATGCAGCTTTTAAAGAAGCTTCTGTGGATTTCCTCCATCAGAAACGCGACTTCATGAACAGTTTGCCCACCTGTTCACTCACTCACTACCGCCTAGTTAGCAGTAAATTCATATTTCTGACACATGTTGTCGTTTTGAGTCATCACTAGTTTCACACAACTGTATTTGTTCTGCATCCATATAATGAGGCACACTGCATTGTGGGATTGCTAGCAGGAAGTAGGGTACGTGCAGACACCCAATACATACGCAGAATAAATGGCGGAGGTTACATACACAGGTGTAACTGATAACATTAACAATGGCTCTGTTCTATTCAAGTGTCCCAGTGAGCCGTGACAGTGTGACAGAGATGCACAACGCCAGGACTCTGACACTGAAGCAGCTAAATGGAATTCAGCCATCATTTACTTTGTCCTACCATGACGTGTCAAAATATCTGCCTTAAAAACTCAGCACAACAGTCTGGTCCTAATAACTTCACCTTTTGTTGTAATTTGCGCAACTTGATTTTAGACAATCAGAGTTTTAGTAAGGAGCCTTTTTTTTTTTTATTCAGCACAATAGTTCTGAAGCGAACCAATGTTCAGCTAATTAATGTTCACACATCACTGTCAACCTTTCCAGTTCCCTCCCCGGCCACAGCGTGACTTTCGGAAAATGAGGGGAATAAATGAACATGAACAAGCAATATGGACTTAATATTCGGAAGCTTCCCTTCTCTTAAAGAAGAGAGGCCTCAAACCAAAGCTGAGTGTCATTGAAAGCAGACTTGTTTTGGTCAGTTTATGGATATAAAAATAAACATCAGAAAACTTAAATGATGTGAACACCTGTTCCTCTATTTGGAAGTGACTACAGGTCACGGACCCGTAGGTTAAATTTTGGTGGTTATGGAAAACGTTTTGTTTACATTTGAATCGCAGTTTGTAGCTTTTATATAATTCAACCTTGGCTGGCAGCTCAGTGTGCATCACATGGATATCATATCTATATGTGAATCAAGTACTGAGACGCAGAAGGAAAACAATAACTGCAAACGTGTCAGGTCTTACTCCGAGCATCTTGTAGAGGTAGTGATACTGCAGTCCGGTGGAGTACAGCAGGAAGGTCTTCAGGAACAGCCAGGTGTTTGCTGCCAGCCACAGCATCTGCACACACACACACACACACACACACACACACACACGTGTACAGTCTATAAGCTACAGCCTTATGTTCCTCATCAGGCCATTATCAGCAACTTACAAATAAAGTACAAACAGCATCTCTGATGTTATTGTTGGGCTGATGCTGGTGAACTGTCCCTAAATAAGCATCGTATGTCTGTTTACATGTCATGCTTCAGGATGCACATTTGATCCTGTAACGAAACATCAACCCCTGCAGGGCGCGTGGATCCAGCAATGGGCCCACTGTTGAGCACTGACACTCTCACTAACAGTCAATTCACTTAGAGCCCGTGTTCGCGATTCTTCCCGGTGGGTGAAAGGTGGAAGGCCGCGGAGCCTCGTCCACAGCATTTGCGAGTTGTCTGGGAGAGAAAAAGCAAAAGGTGCCGCCGCAGCTCCAGAGCGCGTGACGCAAACGAATCCATTAGCAGGCGACGAAATGAGCTTTTAAAGGAAAAAGGGGGGAAAAAACACTCGTGACAAAAGTTTCCCCACCAGGACCAAGTGCTTTCCTCCCTCGTTGGCGACCCAGCTCCGCGCCGACACCACCATGATGATGATGATGATGATGCCTTCACCGGCTCAGCAGCTGCTCCAACCTTTCAGCTCGGTGTGGCTGCGGGGTGACTCCCTGCTGCAGCTCTCTGTCTGTCTCTCTGTCTGTCTGCCCCGTCCTCCTACGCCGCTGCCGTCCCGTCTGCTCCCCCCCCACCTCGTTAATGAAGGTAACCCATCAAACGCAGAGAGCAGGAAGCATTGCTGCACCGCTCTGTCGCTAGAGGGCGCCACAGTCTAACATGTCCCAATGAAGTGGACTTAAGTTAAAGAAGCACTTTCTATAAGTCAACTTTTATCATTATAACTGGTTAATAAATCATTCATGCTGTATGATCAGTTAAAAGTCATGATTAAGAACACGTTTTGAACTTGTTTGAGCTTAATCAATTTAACTTGCAATTTCAGACTAGGTGATTAAAGCCCCTTTTCTTCATAAGTGCAGATTCCATGTTTTACTGGAAAGTGAGAGACTAATGACAAGCCTATTTATTAAGCGATTAACAACATTTATAACTTCTTTATTGCCATATTAAAAGGGTAAACACCTGCCAATGGGATTTTCACAACATGCTGACCCAGGTCATCAACTACATTTGTCCAAAGGAACAGAATTTTTCAAAGCAGACAATGTGGGGGCTGTCAAATTAATATACATCACAGTCAGTATATATATACTGTATATATATATATATATATATATATATAGAGAGAGAGAGAGAGAGAGAGAGACCTATTATTATATATAGAGCCTATTATTGTTAAATATTTTCAATTCATTTGAGAAAATGAATGTTATTTATGTTAGCCTGTATCAGAGCAAACAGACTCCTAAAGAACATGGGACGTCCATGATGAAAATGTGTTTATAGTCTTGTTTTATTATCCGTTTTTGTTAACCAAAGGAGTGGACCAGACCATTCTGGATTTGTTGATTTCTCAATGGGGTAGTACTCCCTTTGCCTGGAAAAAATGCCAAATAAATCAAACACAAGAGGTTGTCATACTGTGTTATATCTGAATATCACACAGCTGGCACAACCCTAAACACCACAGAATATTAATCTATTGTTACATTTTATAATTTAATCATTACCATTAGTCATTGTCATTTCATCCTGTAAAAGTAATAAAATCTATCATTGGTTTTACGAGAACCAAGGTCCCCAAACAACACAGTTCAAATGAAATTAAAAGTAACCTCCTTATAGCTCAAGGCTGCTGGTTTAATTAAAGTTTTCTCTAAAAATAAACAGCGTGTTGATAATGAGTTGTGGAACTGGAGAGCTGTGGTCTGTGTCCTCCCCACATTCCTGAGGCCAGAGAGCCTCCTCCTCCTCGCTTCACGCTCCAGCCCACCACATGAAAGAGCCGTCCTTCACCCCACACAGCTGTTCACAGAGCCAGGAGGGGTCGAGCACAACCGGGGCCTGCATGTATTTTGGTGTGGCAAAATACGCCTGACTGTCTATAGCAAGATACACCAGTGCTGTAACTTGAATTTGACCCTGAGCTGAAACTGAACTGAACTAATCTTTGATGAACTGACTCATTCTGCCTTACTTTATATGTCAATGCAAGAATAGATGAATCAGGGAAGCAGATACGTATGTAGTGGTCTTCATATGGAAGCCCAGTTCTGCCAGGAAAACAAAAAAGGATGAAAAGTCATGCATGATAAATATTCATACTAGTCACTATGAGAAAGTGAGTCAGGATTTTGAATTTCTAAATCTATATTATTATATTTGACTTATTATCTCACAACATTTACTAGTAAGTCATAAGTTTAATTCAGTATCTCATCATTTTGACTTAGTAAGTCCAAATTGTGACTTACTGTCACAATTCAATTTTATTTATATAGCGCTATATCATAACAGAGTTACCTCATAGCACTTGTTAATATAGAGCAAGTTTAAACCAACTCTATATGTATAGACCCAACATTTCCACCATGAGCAAGCTTCAGTACTCCTTGGTATCAATTCTCTGAAAGTCTACTGACGGGATGAACTGTCAGTATATGTGTGTGTTTCGGCTCTGTCTGCTCTTTTTCGTGTGACATTCGTCTTGTCCACACCTGGTCTGGTGTTTCAGTTGAGCTCCGTGTCAGCGTCCGTCTGTGCCAGCCCTCGTTGTGTGTCTGATTGTTTTCACCTGCTCCCCTGTGCTCACCTGTTTCGTATCCCCTCATTAGTGCCCAGTGTATTTGGGTGTGCTGTGTTCAGTTGGTCTCTGTCGTGTCATCGTTCGTGGTATGTCGTGGTGTCTAGTCACTCCGCCTGTGTCTTGGATACTCGTCGTGGACTTCCCTTGTGTTTGGACTTTGGTTTCACGTACCCGCCTGTCTTTTTATTCATCTCAATACATTACTTCACCTGACTGAGCTCTCTGTGATTGGGTCCTTTTTCTGCCACGTCATAAAACGAAAGTCTCTCATCTGGTGTATAAATGGTGGTGGTGGAGAGTGTTGTCTGAGATGTGGTCTCCTCCTACCACTCAGTGACCCCTTGTGCCCTATATGAGTGCATCTGTATTTGTTTTGGTTTTTTCCTCAGGTTTCTCCTTAATCTTGTATCTTATATTTTGGTTGCTTTCAGTATTTTATTGCTGTAAAACTTCACCCCGTTTTCTAAAACCCACAGCCTTGATTTGTCACGTATGTTGAACAGCCTGTTGTTACACATTACTGCACATTAATTTTAAAGACACTTTTCTAAGTATATGTAGCTACTGATCCTGTGTCACTGACTCAGTCTCTCCTCTGCACTGAAGTGTAACTGGAACTTAGTCACGCTTTTGTGAAAAGTGAGGTTGGCTTTGGGTAATACACTGAGTAAGCACTAGAATGACCAAGGTGCACAGTCATCAATGTACTGGCCAAACGGCACTAATGACTAGCTTGTCCTTCCTTTCCAACATTTAACTCACTGCCTCTTTCTTGGCCACTGACTGTCACCTAGCCCCCTCCCTCTCTCTCCCTCCCTCCCTCCCTCTGTCTGTCTCACTCTATCTCACTCTGCCATGCCCCCACAGCGCACTACTTAAACAAATTACTCTCTATCTCTACCTCTGCGAGTGCAGTCTGCAGAGTCAGCCACATCTGTGTGTGGAAGCTTCTGGGACGTACTGTTTTAAAATGAGAAAGGAAAGCAGACTGATTTGGTGGATTGTGACTGTGACAGCTTTGTTCTTGCTGGGCTTCGTCATAGGTAAGATGGCATGACAGAAACTCACACTGGAGAGAAATGTAAGTCAATAATCCACAAGCGATATCAACTGTAGTATCATAACACTGAAAATGATGGGATAGTTGACCATGACAAGTGTCTACACGGACGCGAAGGCAGTTGCTGAAATAAGAAGGTAGACTCTAGGTATGACGATTACTCTTACAAACCATAAAATCTAATGTTGGAGTGTTGTGTGTTTGTGAGCTTTGGTTTGTCACTACTATGACACATTGCAGGTCTATCTGCTCACAGCAGGTTAACTAACACATACTGTTCATAACCTCAAATCCATTTAAAATACAATGTCCAACATAAAGGGTAGCTCTTTTTTTAAAAAAAAAAAAAGATCAAACACAGCTGTGCAGTGGGTGACATACAGATATTCTGTTTGTTTATCTCCACTCTGTCTGTGTATTATCTGTTCATGGAATAGGTACATTTAAACACATAATAAATTCATACTGTAGTGACTGTCTTCTTGACAGATCTAATGCTGTTGTTGAACTGACTGTGTGTGTGTGTGTGTGTGCGTGTTGTAGGCTGGTTTGCAAAGTCCACAAATTCAAACACTGTGAACAACAGTGCTCCCAGCAAGTATCTGAAGGAGTTTCTGGATGAAATGCAGCCAAACCAGATCAGAGAGCATCTCAGGTAAAAATACTACCAACACTAAACCTGTCCTGTCTCTCAGTACGGGTAGTCCAAAGTAAATGATACAGTGTTCTTCTTCTAAGAGGTTTCAGCAGGGAAGAAAAACTACTTGAAACCTCAGTTCTTTTGAAATGAAGAAAGTTCAAGGAGACTGTTTAATGGCCACCACTTTAGTCTTGACAGATATCTTGATAACAACTTGAAGTACGCCATGAGATTTGGTACAGACTTTCACACACCTACAAGGATAGATTTTTAAAACTGTAGTGGTCCCCTAAGTTTTCAGTTAACAGCTGCCCCAGCAGGCCAGACGTTTCACTTGCACGCCGACTCAATTCTTGACAGGATGCCTCTAAACCTAATGGCACCAACCTTAACTGCATTTGTTTTGCATAGCATGCTATTAGGACGTCAGCATGTTAACGTGCTAAGCTAACATAACATATTCCCAAGCTGCCACTTGTGTGACCGTAGACCTATAGGCCTTTTCATTCATTCATTAACCAGACTGCTTATCCCGAAGGGTCGCAGGGGGGGGCTGGAGCCAATCCCAGCTAACATTGGTCGAGAGGCAGGAAACACCCTGGACTGGTCGCCAGTCAATCGCAGGGCAGACACTATAGGCCTTTTCCACAGTCAAAATGTTTGCAGTCAATAACTCCTTCTAGACATATGGATCATGCTGTGTTCAAGTTAACTTTGCATGCAGGTAATTTAAAAACAATATATAAAATCTAAAAAACCTAAAGTGGAGGTTCTCACTTTCCCCAGCTCTTCTGGACATTCAAACTGAGTGCTCTCTGGCCACAAGCCAATATTTTCAGTCTGTAAGAGACCGCCGGACTCCCTCACTAACTGTCAATGTCTTCCCTGCAGGAAATTTACACGACTCCCCCACTTGGCCGGTACCGAGCAGAACCTGAGATACGCAGAGCAAATCAAAAAAGAGTGGCTGGAGTTTGGACTGGACTCAGTGGAGATGGTGCCCTATGACGTCCTGTTGTCCTATCCCAACAAATCACAGCCGAATTACATCTCAATAGTTGATCAGCTTGGCAATGAGGTACAGTACATACACACAGAAGACACAAGATCATCAATTGTGCATGAAATGTAGACCCACATGTCCAGTCAAATGCACACAAAAATAAAGATAAATACATAAAAAATATTAACATATAATTTCAACCTCTCTGTAAAATACATGCCTTGCAAAAACCTGTGTACTTGTTTCTGGTGCAATAGTGTCATTATTTTTCGTGCCCATCTATTATAGCATTAGGATGGCATTTGCGATTCAGTCCAAACCCCAGAACACTTCTCAGTCCAAACCCCAGACTACTTCTCAGTCTCAGTCTATTTGGGTAGATACCAAAGTTGCAGCGTGTGCGTGGAGATCACACAGACATTAAACAACATAGCCACGTGCTGCTCTGGGCCTCCTCTTTTCTTTTTCTCCACAAAACTGCAAGACAGCTCATTCAAGTCCAAGGTCCTTTTATAGCCTTGTTGTTAGATAAACGTCTGTATGTATCTCATGAAGAGCAATAATGATACAGCACAGAAGCACACAAGAGAAAACAGACTACGGTTTACTGCACTCCATATTGCAGCATGCTGCTAGGACGCATTTAGGACTTTTAACACAATCACAATTTACATTTCATCTAACGCAGTAATGCATCAGCACACAGATTCTGAGGTGACGGCCTGACACACAGGACGATCAGGTCAGACTACACTCACAGTAGATACTGAGTCCACCAGCAGAAGAGGATCAACTGGTGTCTCCAAATAATGCACAGAATTTGTTTTTGTATATGTAACCAATAATGTGAACATTTATAAGCATTTACAGTTTGATCCCTAATTAATTACTAATTGATTGGTAATACCACACAAACATACTCCATTACAAGTAAAGGTCCTGCATTGAAAATGTTACTTACATACTTAAGTAAGAGCTTGTATGTGTAGTCAAGAAAATGTGCTTAAAATAGTAAAAGTACTCATTGTATTTGGTTGATGGTAGTTCATATGAGGCTGCAACTAATTATTTTCAATATGGATTAATCTGCTGATTATGTTCTCGGTTAATTGATTGTTTGATTTGTAAAACGTAAGAAGACAAGTCACAATTACCCAGAGCCCACAGGGACAACTTCACATTGCTCATTTTATCCACCAACTTTTCAAAATAATGAACTAAAATAAGTAAAATTATTAGAATAATTAGAAGGAAAAGTATTAAATCCTCACATTCAACATGATGTAACCGTGAAATGTTTGGCAGTTTTGCATGAAGAAAAAAAATGACAACCAATTATCGGAATAGTTTCTCTATATATTTGCTAATCGGCTAATTGATTAATCATCTAAGTTTCAGTTGTAATTGTTTACAGTGTTGGATAGTTCAATCTATGACAAAGCATCATATTTTATAAGCTCTTTGTATGTTTTGTGTGTAAAATCTTCACAGATAAATGTCGAGGAGTAAAAAGTGCAATGTTTACCTCTAAAATATAGTGGAATAGAAGTATAAAGTAGCATGAAAAAATAATACTGAAGTGAAAAAGTACCTTAAATTTGTACTTAAATGTAGTTAAATTCCACCGTTTCTTTTCCCTCGAGAGTTGACAGAGGATATATTACAAATTTCAAAGCCTATACTATATAGAATACCAGGCTGTCTCATCAGTATTTCATCTCACCTCATCTCATCATTCTTTCACAGGTTTTCAACACTTCCTTGGCTGAACCCGTTCCACAGGGCTATGAAGATATTTCCAATATTGTGCCTCCATACAGTGCCTTCTCTGCCAAAGGACAACCTGAGGTACACACATGCACACACAACCTTATCATACTAAAACAAGACAGTAAATAAATACCTTTCACTTCAGCAGTAAAAGTAGTTAACATGGATTTTAAACATTTCCCACCCTCACTTATCTGATAAAACAAGCCCCTGAGATGTCTCCTCCTTCTGTCTTTTTTTTTTCTCCAGGGGGATTTGGTGTATGTGAACTACGGTCGTACAGAAGACTTTTTCAAGTTAAATAGGGAGATGGGCATCAATGTTACTGAGATGATTGTCATTGTCAGATACGGGAAAATATTCAGAGGCAATAAGGTAAGAAAAGTCTTACCTCCACATGTTAAAGGATATGACCCTGTGGTTAAATGTACATTTCAAAAGAAGCTAAATACAGCTGAAATAGCTTTGTTGGACTGCAGGCTGACACAAAAAAAAACAAGCAGTTCAGATGGTTAAAGTGCCGGTCAACCTTGATCTTCTCCAGCTCATTTAAGCTCTGGAGTAGTGGTGCGTAATTAATTCATCACACTGTGAAATTTCAAAATGTTTTCGTGCACATCTTTTAGCATTTGATGCAATTCATCAATATCAAATCAACCATGACTGCTTTGTGATCCATGCAAACATAAAGGACAGTAATAAATAAAATGTTGCACACCATCAAAATGACCCACCGCTCTCTCAGGCTGTGTCTTGCTCCACCAGGTGAAGAACGCCATGTTAGCTGGGGCAAAGGGGATCATTATGTTCTCAGACCCAGCAGATTACTGGGCCACTGGAGTCGAGGTAAAGAAGTAGAAAATAATTTTTGTGTTAATTTGTGGAGTATGAAAATGTTTCTGTGTGCACGTAACAACCATTGTTAATGCAGTAGAGGTTGAATATGTGTTGGACAATATTGACACTATGATCGGCTTTTAAACAAGCCTCGATCAATGGCAGAATGCAATCTGTGGATTCAAATAAAGCATTTTAAACTCTGTGTGTGTGTGTGTGTGTGTGTGTGTGTGTGTGTGTGTGTGTGTGTGTGTGTGTGCAGCCCTACCCCGATGGCTGGAATCTACCCGGTGGAGGAGCTCAGAGAGGAAATGTTCTCAACCTGAATGGAGCAGGAGACCCACTCACACCAGGGTACCCTGCTAAAGGTGTGTCTCTGTGTGCTTGTACAAGTGCTAGAGCCTGTATGAGTGTATGTGTGTGTGTGTGTGTGAGAGTTTATCTAACAGAGTCCTGTCTCCTCCCTTGCAGAATATACCTACAGATTCAGCCTTGAGGATGGAGTGGGACTTCCAAAGATTCCTGTGCATCCAATTGGTTTCCATGATGCAATTCACCTGCTGAAGTAAAACATTTGATTTTTTCTCGTCTTTTCCACACTTTCCCATTATGCTGATGTGATTTTCTTCCCTACATTAAAATGCAGACATTCAGAGCAGTGCTATTTTAACAAGTCTACTGCCTCGCTAGCGCCAACATGCATACAACGAGACTAAGTGTTCACCTTAGTTTAGCATGTTAGCATGCTAACTTTTGATATTCAGTACAGCTGAGGCTGACAGGAATGTCATTTTGTTTTGAAGGTACGTATTTGGTCATAAAGCAGAAATAAGTATCGGACACATTTTAAAAAACTGATCCGATGTTGGCTCCAGATGAAACGTCAGGGGATTGCCAAAGTTTTTACAATAAAACCTGTGGGGGACATGAACGTCTTTGTCAAATTCCATGCTAATCCATCCAATAGTTGCTGAGATATTTCAGTCTGGACCAAAGAGATGGACTCACTGACAGACTGCCACACAGCATGGCTAAAAACTACTTCATTTGAATCTTGAATTTAGGACAAGAAACAACATTTTTTTTACTCAGGTCCATAAATGGAATGAGCAGCTTATTTGTATAACTGACTGAATATGTGAATTATTTACCATTCAACAGGAACATGGGAGGACAGATTCCACCCAACAACTGGAAAGGAGCTCTGAATGTCTCCTACAGGGTTGGTCCAGGCTTTACAGATGACTTCAAGAGCCAGTAAGTGCTTACATTAAGCTCTTTTTATGTCCAGTGTCAAAGTGATCACATGTGTCCACGTCACCCTGATTCTCTCATCCACCTACCTTTTTTTATATTATAAAAAAAAAATATTTCTCTTTCCTCCTCCTCTCGTCCTAATTGTCTCTCCCCTTTTGTTGCTCTTTTTTCTCTTGCTCAGCTTTAATGACCCAGTGGCAAGTAGCCAACTGAAGTACAATGGAGGCCCTTGTACCTCCTGTGTGTGAAAGACATAAATATGCATCCACACGCATACAAGCTGCACACATTAAGCATGTGAACTGAATTTTGAGGTGCAAAGCACTTCATGAACGTCTTCTATGCTGCTGTTTGAGAGGGCTGGATCTCTGTTCCCTGACCTCCTCTTATCTCTTGTCTTTTGTGTCTGTCTGCCTTTGCATGAGGCAAACACAATGTTTCTGAGGCTGCTGTACATTACAAACACAAATGGAAAAACACTATTCTTTTGTGAATGCTATAACCTTTTCCTGCTTTTTATTCCCACATTCTGCTCACATTAGTCATACCCTTTTAGACTTTACTTTGTTGATCTGTTTCTCCCCTGTGTGTATCATCCCTTCCTTAATCTGTCTGTATCAGGAAAGTGCGCATGAACATCCACACTGACAACCAGGTAACCAGGATCCACAACGTCATCGGCAGGATTAGAGGAGCTCTGGAGCCAGGTACCACAACCCAAGCTTAATTTAAACTTTCAGCATAACATTTTACACACAACCAACACATGCGAGTAACAATAATAATGCCAATATTGACAATAATACTGATATAATCACATTAACAGGCTAGAATAGGATAAAATAATTGAAATGCCTTTTTGCAATGCTGCAGCTTTGATCATAACTGTCAAGAAATACAATATCTGTCTGTAAAGTAAGTGCCTGTTTTTAGTGTAACGGTTCTGAAATAAAATAGGCTATTTGGTAGCATTTCTATGTTAAAAAGAACAAATATCTAACCATATGAAATTAGGAAAGACATTCTCACAATTTGTCTTTCTCTAATTATAATCAACATGTCTTGTGTATGTGTGTGTAGATAGGTATGTGATTCTGGGAGGACACCGGGATGCCTGGGTGTTTGGGGGAATTGATCCCATGTCTGGTGCTGCAGTGCTCCACGAAACTGCCAGGAGCGCTGGCAGACTACTCGGTAAAGGTATGCGAGTACCCTCAGAAAGGGTGGTTCCCAGAATACGTGTTCCGATCTGGTTTCGTTACAATGCCACAAAGACACGATGGTGTGTGTGTGTGTATAGGGTGGAGGCCTAGGAGGACTATAATATTTGCCAGCTGGGATGCAGAGGAGTTTGGACTGTTGGGATCTACAGAATGGGCAGAGGTACACATACACCCTCAAACACTTGCGCTGACACACACTCACACACACACACACACACACACACACATTGACCACACTTGACCCTTTTCAACAGGACAATGCCAGGCTGCTGCAGGATAGAGCTGTGGCCTACATCAATGCCGACTCTGCCATTGAGGGTGAGTGTGTGTGTATAGCTCAATATTCTCTCTGCCTTATAGACAATGTTGAGGCTGAGTTTAGTTGTGATATGGCTTGTGTGTGTGTGGGTGGATGCATCTGTTTGAATTCAAGGCATGTACACACTGAGGGTTGACTGCACTCCGTCTCTACACACTTTGGTGTACGATCTCACCAAGCAGGTGAGCAGATTTATGCACACAAAAGAATGATACATGCAAAATATATTTGAGTAAATCTATTTTGTGCTGTTAATCTGTTTTCCCTCACGGTCTTTCTCTCGGCGTTGTCTCTTTCTTTTGCTTCCTATGTTTGCATGTAGATAGCCAGTCCAGAAGAGGGAGAAGATAGAGTTTCTCTGTATGAGAGTTGGCATAAGAGGGATAACTGGACGAATGACCGTGATGCACCCAGGTACAAAGCCTCACGATCAGTTTCTTGTTCGTTAGTTAGTTTGGACACACTATGCGAGGATAAATATGAAATACTGAAAAGCTTTAACTCTCCCATCTCATGTCTCTTTGTGGCCGTGTGTTGAGTTTAAAACATGTTCCGAGTGTCAAATCTGTTGGTCCGTCTTAGCTAATCAATTGAACAATCAAGGAATAAATCTTTAAATCAGTCTGTCCTTCCCTCCTGTGTACTGTAGGATCAGTAAGCTCGGGTCAGGCAGTGATTTTGAGGCCTATTTTATCCGTCTGGGAATTGCTGCAGGCAGAGCCAGATACACCAAGAACAAGGTGAGACATGCTGTACTTTCAGATTTATCTGCATAAACATTACTCATTGTTATTCGTATTAAGGCATATTGCGGTGTATGCCTCATATATTCATGTGTGTGTCTGTTTGTATTGTGAGTGAACAATGCAGTGCAAATCCATTCTATTAGTTTTCCTTTAACTTGAATGTATTCAGCTACACAAACCGTACAATCGGTGGGATTTTTATGCTCCCTGTGAGTCTCAAAATGCTATATTGATGTCGGTGTGCATGTTTTCATATGCGAGCCTGTGCATATGTGGAGAATACATTTGTCAGTTTGCAATATTTGTGTACTCTTTTTCTCTTTAATGCAGGTTTTTGCCTTTTGTGTGTTTGTGTTACATGCTATGCTACAGTGTGG
The DNA here is from genome assembly GCA_036023855.1 of Gadopsis marmoratus. Classification (NCBI taxonomy): domain Eukaryota; kingdom Metazoa; phylum Chordata; class Actinopteri; order Centrarchiformes; family Percichthyidae; genus Gadopsis; species Gadopsis marmoratus. Next base: position 27,399 of record JAVQJF010122229.1, on the reverse strand, counting down.
AACAAATGTTGGGATTTAAACAAGTTGCACGTCTAATTGGGGACAAAGTTGCTCTCCTCAAAATTATTTCAGTTGCACTTAGCATAATCTATAGTCTTCCTAAGATTTCTGTCTTAACATAAAGGTTGAGTTAAGGTTCGAGTACAAGTGGAAGGTGAGGAAATTATCTTTATGTAAAAGGTTACTGTGAACCTCCATGGACTCAATGTAACTCAGGGTAATGACACTGTGTGTGTGTGTGTGCGTGTGTGTGTGTGTGCGTGTGTGCGTGTGTGTGCATTCAGAATACAGAGCGGTACAGCAGTTATCCAGTCTATCACAGTGTGTACGAAACCTTTGAGATAGTGGAGAAGTTTTACGACCCCTCCTTCAAGAGGCTTCGGACCGTGGCCCAGGTGAGAGGTGGGCTCATCTTCCTATTGGCCGATTCCCAGATCCTTCCTCTTGATATCAACCAGTATGCAGACTCACTGAGGAAGTACGCACAGATTATCGCACAGCTGGCACAGAAGCACCCAGAGGAGATGAAGATGTATGAGGTGTCATTTGGTGAGTTGCACTGTCACAGTGTGCTCAGACTTTTAAATTTTAAGTTTAAGAACAGTTAAAATGTTTAAACAAGGAAGCAAACCTGACTTTACCGAGAAGTCCTCAGCATTTTTATACCCCCCATCCCCCATCCATCCCATATTTTCAGATTCCTTGTTTTCTGCTGTGAAGAACTTCACTGTTGCAGCTGGGGACTTCCATGAGCGCCTGCAGACTCTCAACAGAGCAGAGTAAGAGTGTGTTTAACATTTCATACACTTTAGGTGTTCAAACAAATGCTGAAATATGCTGGTGTGCATGCTCTAGATGCAGTCATCCTAAAAAAAGGATTAGAATTACAAGGTACACCACCACGAACTGTGACCTCAATGCAAACACGTATAATTGAATAAACACCTCTGTGACTGTGTAAACAAACTCAAAATGAACATAATACGCACCATAAAAATACACTTCATGGCAGAACAGTTGTACTGGATTGCTATCGATTGTGCAGGTGTACCTAATAAAGTGGCCACTGAGTGTATGTTTAGTCTAGTCAAGTGTGTGCGAAAAGCAATTGGAGGTCCAATGGCATTTTGTGTGTGTGTCAGTCCTCTGCAGGTGCGTATCATGAACGATCAGCTCATGTATCTGGAGAGAGCCTTCATAGACCCCCTGGGTTTACCTGGCAGACCCTTCTACAGGTCAGTCACACACACTCTCTCACTCACACATACACACCAACCACAATTTCAATGCTTTTACAGGAGCCTCATCAATCAGTTGAGGACTAAACGGCCCTGCGGTCTGTATTAGTAGTAAGATAGTAAGACTTTCAATTCAGTTTTATTTAAATAGCACCATATCATAATGTTATCTCAGTGCACTTTAAGTCAGCATCAATGGATTCATATTAGTTCATTCATAAAATATTTTCTACTGATTCACACGCATATGTTTGACACTTGGAAGCATTGGCTCGTGCATGCATCAGCTCGTACCTTTTTGGCTTGGGACCTTGGAAAATGAAGCAACTTGCAATACATCTGCACCAGTTGCATATGTCTATAGTGAGTGATTGTTTTTTTTATTTGACTTTTAGAGGCCATGAGATGTAAAATCACAATCAACTACATACAGTGTTTCTTTGACTTTTTCAGGTTTAATTCAAAATGTAAAAGAATCCGTTGACCATCATACTGGATACATGTGGAGTGCTGGAAAGCAGACATGTTCCCCTTTACTCCTCTCCCTTTTGAGCTTGTTGTAAAAATACCACACAAAAAAATGTATATCTCCACTACATTCCTTGACGTAACACCCCCACCCCCCCCTTCTCTGTTTCAGGCATGTGATCTTTGCACCCAGCAGCCATAATAAATATGCAGGGGAGTCTTTCCCTGGGATCTACGATTCACTGTTTGACATCGAGAACTCAGCTGACCCAGAGACGTCCTGGCAGGAAGTCAAGCGTCAAATCAGCATTGCAACATTCACCGTTCACGCTGCTGCCATGACCCTAACACCACCTGCATGAAGCACACATAGTCTAATCAATCTAAATGTTACCAAGTTATCCATTGACAATGACAACACCATAATGTAAAGAGGGGCAACATCTTACCCTGCAACATGCACAGAGATGGCCTATCCCTGTCTTCTGAACCCGTCATGTTCCAGGAACGTCCAGAGTTCAGTAATGCAATGAATCTATGAGTGCCATCACCAGAATGCAACTTACAAAACTGTCTGTATACTATTGGTTTCTGATTTGCAATGTGATTACAGTAAAGTAAAGATTTAGGTTTTTATTGGATTTTGCCGTTTTGTAATAATTCAATCCAATATCAATCCATTCTTTACATGTGGGAGCAGAAAACAACTGATAGCATGTCCATGTAAGGGCTGAGAAAGAAATGTTTTGTTTTAAAGAGTTTTATTTAGTTTCATTTAAATTACTTTAATTTCCTTGAAGACGCACAGTACTTTTGTGCACACCAAAATAAATAAAAAATGTTATGATAAATTGAATGAAACCAGATTTCTGTTTAAGGAAATAAGAGTTTAACATTTTAATTTTTAAAATGTTCGTGTGAGTTGTTCAAGACATGACACACAAGGAATGTCATCATGAGGCGAACAGTTTGATCAACAGACTTGCATTAATGAATGTTTATAACTAAAATGTAATTTGTATTTTTTGTAACCTCCAAGGACACTTAAATAATGAATAAACTCTGAACAATAAATTAATTACTAATTTGGAGGTCCGACTCTGAATGCAAGCTACGATCTGCAGTACGCATCCATCAGAAACATATGTTTCAGTGTTGAACAGCAACCGACTTACGACATGCAAAAGCTGCACTGAAAATTCAAGTGTGCCCAAGTACTTCTTTCTATACTGGATGAATACAGCAGCCATCATGACCAAATGCAATGCCTCACCACAGTGTGTTGCTAATGTTACTGTTTGTAACACGGTCATGGTTTGTCAGCAGTCTGAGGTTTTCGTGTCCACAGAGCTGAAAGGACTGGGAACACGCAGGTGATGTCAGAGGAGACATTGTTCGAACGCTGAGAGGTCTAATTTTACCTAATGACACTGAAGGAGCCCGAGGAGGAACACAGGCAGGTAGTGAGGGCTCTAAACAGCTATGTGCGTTTGGCTTCTTCCTGTAGTTGCCCCATGTGATCGGCTCAGCCTTCTTCAGAGACACCTCCATCTTTGCAGCCATCGGGTTCACTAGACTACTGCTCACCTCCACACGCTGACACAATGAAGAAAATATCATCTGCTCTTTGTCTAGCACACGCCTTTAATTTTACAAACACACTTACGTTGGTTACTTTTAGAAGATGTAGCTAAATGAATATTTATTAATTATACATAATCCAATATGATACAACTGTTGTCTGAGTACTGCAGTTCTGTCTCTTGTGCTTAATATTTGTTAATTGTTCAATGACAGGTCCTCTTGAATAAGAGTTGGGTATGACATACACAAAGCTCCATTGCTGTCTGCCATAATATTCTTTTTATAGCACCACAGGAGGGCACCAAAGTGGTAACTTGTTTTAAGTATTACTGTAAAGCAAGATCCCGCCCCCCCCCCCAGCTGATGTTCTGAACAAACTTGTCATCTCCCTCAAACACCACAGGGATGTTCACCAGCAGAGTTATATGGACATGTGAGGGAGTGTATGTGATCATGAGTGTGCCGTCATGTCTACGTGGCTCTCTGTGTTTTTACCGTGGTGCTGTTGGCCTCCACGTAGCTCTTCTAAGGAGTGTAAGGAGATTTGGCATAGATGGAGATTATAGCCTGACTGCCAGTCTGGTGCCAGTCCAATCTACACGGTGTGACCTTCATCCCCTGGGGGATGGAGAAATTAGACATTAGTCTTCAGTACAGCACCTTATTATAAAGTAACCCTTAAAAAGTAGTTTTAAGTTACTCCATATACTCTTAATAGGTACATTACACTTTATACACTATATACACTTTCATGTTAGCCAGATATTATCTCAAATAATCAGTATTATTATAAGCATTACAAGAATGTGCCTCTTAAATAACACATTGAAAACATTATTGGTCAATGCTTTTGCTTATAATTCATAGTTTTTCTTGGAAACATATACTTGGGCATTATTTATACGCTTTTGATGTGTGTGACATTGGTCTTTGTTGTTTGAATTATGTTCATATTTGTAACAATGGTTAATGCTGCCTTCTTGCCCAGGTCTCTCTTAAAAAAGGACTTTGACCGGGTTAAATTAAGGGAAAGGACAAAAGAAAAACCTATTTTGTCTATGAAGTACAGCCAGTGGACTAAAAGTCTCACAAAATGAAAATACTGTAAGTATCAATACTTCACACTTGGTTGAATGAACTAGTAATTCAACCTATCATCTACAACAAAAGACGCATTTTCTAATGTATGCTGTGGACATAACCCAGTACTTTACATTCTCTTTTAATAACTGATAAGCATCTCCCAGAGAGCAGATGTTTGCATCTTATATGACTACACAAAAAATTCCACTGTTAGGCGTCTGAATTGGGATTTACATGTGGTTTGTGGAAACAGGGAGTTACTGTTTGTTGCTGTCGGTTGGACACTAAGGCCTCTATCATTTAATTTCAGTATGGGCTGATCTTCCCAGAAACAACACAGAGACAAACCAAAGGACTAACATAAGCGGCTGTAATGTTGATTTGCGTGCACCCGAAGCTTCAGTAAATGCTGTCATGTTTTGCAAACATGGTCAAACTGTATATTTTGCTGATTTTTCCGGATGCACCGGACAAACATGAAGAAATGCTAACCGCTGTCAATGTCAAACATGATGCTACATGTTTAATTTGTGATCAAGTGAAAACGCAAAACTTACTTCTGTACACTAAAAGTTAGAATTGATGCAGAAAGCTGTTTTAAAGAGACACTTCTGGTCAACAGAAAACATAAAGAGAGCTGTTTGATATTGATTTAGGATGTAATGTCAGTCTGATGTGGCCATATATTTACCATCCAATAGTATACCAATATACCTTACATGTGCTTTTACTTTGAACTGATAGACAGGCATACTGAAGATTCAGTTAGAGTCAGACTTCACACTGGCACCCGACTACGTTTTATTTTTTAAGTGTCATTCTCATACCTTTGATAGAAGGAATGGTTTTATGGTATTGTTCAATGTTTCTTTCGTAGTTTTGGCCATGTTTGCATTTGTACTTCTGCCATTTGGAGTGACAGAAACTGGTTCACATTATCTTTACTTTTAGCTTTTTGTTGTCTTTGTGCAGTCAGACTACAATAATTGGTCATTTATTGTGACAACTATAAAGATCAGCAGCACACACGTGCAATCTTACTTGTGTGTTGACTTTTCTCCTAAACACAAATATGTGGATGAGTATTATTAAATCATAATTTTTCATAATTTTTTCAAATTAGCCGAACTTCACAATTTTCTACGTATCCCCTGGTGACTGCAGAAGTACCCGTTGGGGTACACGTACCCCTGGTTGGGAATGACTGCCCTACTACATGTCACCCACAGCAGCTCTATGCATTAGAATAAAAGTCTTATTACTCTTTAAACAAATGAGCAACCCAGTGTGTGTGTGTGTGTGTGTGTGTGTGTTACTTTGGGCAAAGGGCGGAACAGGTAAACAGCTCCATAAAGTGATGTACTATGAAGACTCCCGTTCACATTTTGGAGAGCAACAGGTCCTCATTTACTGGGTAAGATTTGATAGCTTCATTAACATATGTTTTATAATGTAAATGTGGTGTTTATTCCCGTAGAACTAATCAATACAATGGTTACAAATTCAGTAAAAATACATGTTTTTATTTTTATGTGGGAAACTTTGTGTGCATTAAAAAAAGTTTAAAAAGTGTGTTGTTACACAGGCTCATTAGGTGTGTGTCTGTCATAAATCTACAAAAATCAAGATACTTGAATAATTTTACTTGAACATTTTCTATATTACATTCTCAACTAATACACTGCTGCAAGGGGAAATATGGAAATTAGTGCTGTGGTAGTTTTTGCACGTAACGTGATGTTGGATATAGAGTTGGCTTGGACTTGCTCTATATTAACAAGTGCTATGAGATAACTCTGTTATGATATAGCGCTATATAAATAAATTGAATTGAAAATTGAAATGGGAGGAAGCCATAGTACATTGGAATAAGCAGTACAGAGAAGCTCTCGTCAGAGTATTTCACATGCAAAGTGCTATTACACAGACAACAGAGTCGTACTGTGTGGATATGTACACTTTATGCATCTGTGATTTCTCAGTTGATATTCCCATGAATTGATGATTTTATTAATATGCATCTAATTTCATCTCCTAAATTTGTAAACTTTCTTTCTTTAGCTTTAGATGCCATGGCACCGTTCATCCATCTATCACTGCTGCTGGGTTTGTTCTGTTCCATCTGGTAGTTTGTTTTTTTAGAAACCTTAGTGGCGATTTGTTTTTTAAATCTCATCAAGATAATTATTTGTCTTTACGTCCAATCACTGGTCATGTCACTGCACTGTTTATTTGTTGACATAAATGAATAAATCCAGCGATTAGTTTTTTGTAACCCTTTGCAGCCAGATTTACAACATTTTTTTCTAGTTTCTGGTTTAGCTTGCAGGTTTATCAAAATGAACAATATTTTCTATAAAAAAAAACCAAACATAACAATGACTGAGTCAAAGCAATAAAAACTCATTCCCTGTCATGATTTGTCCCATGTTGCAGCAACAATCCAGCTGCCTTTGGTTTCAGCGACACCTCTAACTGTATGGCTACGAGAGGGAAGCAATGTCACTTTCAAGTTTCCTACAGATTGGACCGCTACACACTATTACAAAGATGACAAGTGTGAATGTGTTTTGGGCAACGGTCAGTGTACGGGTTCCAACCTCACAGTGTCCAACAAGACAACAGTGACCACTGACAACCTTAAGCCAGAAGACAGCGGGAGCTACCTCTTCCGTGCCTTGCACCCTGTTACCCAAACTGACAGCTGGTGTTTGTCTGTGAAGGTAACAAAAGGTGAGCACTTTGATCCTTCGACAAGGATCTAAGAATCACATATCACTTGCGGCACATTTGCATATTTGGATTTAGCAAGTGCACCTAAAGGAAATTAATGAATGAGGAAGTTATTGAAATCTGTCTGCACTCCCACACTAACTCATTTGCCTGGATTCCTTTAGGTTTGCATTTCTCAGGTTGTACGGCGTCATATCTCAGTGATGTTGACTTTTCAGAAGGTCAACAGCAGAAACAAAAAGACATGAGTACTGAAGCTGACTGTATGAGTCTCTGCACCAACGATTCCACCTGCCAATACTTCACATTTAACACACGGTAAATATCTGTGGTGGGCGCTAGCGGCCATGGAAAACACAATAAGCCAGCATGTTCGTGTCAGCTAATTTGTGTTTACAAAATGTACACTATGTAGTACTACATCACTGCGGGTGCATCTGAATCAGTAAGATCTATAATCTTTTTTTTTTTCTTTCACAGAAATAAGAAATGTTTCCCAATGTCATCAAGCGATAACATAGTGATTAAACTTAATAAAGACACTATCTCGGGGTACCCTCTTAGGAACTGCTGCAGTGACATAAATGGCAAGTGATTTCATTCCATGCTTCACCTTCATCAGCCTAACTATCTCCTTCAATCTAAACATGAACAGCATCTATATAATCCAGATTTCACAACATTTGTCAAACACATACATACTAAACATTGCGAGTGCTGGCTCATTAAATTGATCCACATTATGCATTTGACTCTCATATGATGGTCCCTGGTCAAATGCTTCAAAATGTTTCTATGAAATGTGTACAATTATTTGTATTACATGTTGGAGAAACCATGGAAACACCAGAGTCTACAGGCTTTTGTAGAGAGCACTGCAGACTGAAGGAAACAGAAAGAGGTTGTGGGGATTTGCAGTGTGTGTGTTTTTTGTTGCGACGTGCAAACCTTTTTTTTTTTTTGCAAGACAATGCAGGTCTCCAGTTCCACCAGGAAGCCAAAAGCTGGATTGATGCTCTGGAGCACTGCCAAAACCAGACGTCCTCCCTGGTTCAAATCACCAGCCAGACGGTGCAGAATGCAGTGAACGTCCTCCTGCAAAATAAGACCGACTGGATGCAGAACGGGGTGTGGATCGGCCTGGAGCGGTCCATCTTCAGCAACAGGATTCCCTGGAAGTGGATTTCAGGGTCAGAGGCTGAATACCTTCAGTGGAACAGCAGCCTTCCTGTCGACAAGTCAAATAACCACTGTGGAAAGATCATCTGGGTTGAGGAGTCAGAATTCAAGTGGCTGGACGCCAACTGCAACGACAAGCTACCTTTCATCTGCCAACGTAAGCTGCTGTTTTGTTTAAGGCCCATTCTGGCACAAGATTGTCATCAAATGTTATCTTCTTTTTTTTCCCATTTCCAGTTTTGAATGAAAGGCTTTGCCATAATGATGTCACTAGTGGGCGTATTCACCTGAAAACATCTGTTTAGCAGGTTGACAGCAGAAATGTTCTTTTCACTGTTCTGTCACTTTTATCTCAGCAGATCCTACATAAACACTGCATGGCGTCCTGGAAACTTCACCAGTCATTGCACTATTCCTTTTGATATTCATTTTCATTGAATATTGGTGTTTCGGGCCACTGACTTTTGCATTCAGTTTTTATTGCACTTGTACTCCGTTTCTAATAACGGATTTGCTTTCTTTCCCTGTAAAACCAATATGCAAGAATCATAAGTAATGTAATGCAGGAACATGTAATGCACTTTATCTTTCATCCAATAAACTATTTCACCTATTTAATGTATTTAACTGTTTAATAATGGTATAATAGTGTTTATAATAATGGTGCTAACAATATAACTACCCAATAAACATGAGTGGGTAGTTGGGGATGAAAAAACACAAGGAAGAACCAAGAAAACAGTAACAAACACTATTGTTTGTAGGAGTGCAGGAGTACAATGTATAATGATCAAAATATACACTGAGAAAATTCAGGAACAAACAAAAACGCTGACATATATCATCTATTTCAACCATATCAGTGATATTTAAGGGTTTGTTTTTTTAACAATATAATAAAATCACTTTCTCAGGGACACACAATTCAGGCTTCACCCTCATTACTACTGTGTCAGGTGCTTACATGAAAACCTAAAACAAAGAGTTAAACAAATGCATAGACACACACACACACAAATGCTAAAAGATCTAGTGTCACAAAATCTGTTACATATTGATCAACTGTCACAGAAAAAACGGTAAGACAGAAGAGCCGATTCATGAATTCAGCAAGTACAAAAGCACATGTGCGCCCAAAGGCACATAAACATAAAAACACACATTATGATTGAAAGCCAGACATACTGAAAAATAAAGCTCACCCCATGCCATTACTTTTCACCCAGATGCCATTTCTAAACTTACAACAAAATGCGACATGAGCTCTCCTCTTTGTGGCTTTCCAGCTTGTTTCCTTTGACAAATGTAAATAGCACAAAAGTGTGGTGACGCTACGAATGGCTTATATGGTTTCACCTGCATATACACAGGTAGACGTATTGGTTTAATACTGCAATACAGTGTGGGATTTACTATGAATGAGTCAGATTCCTGGCATCACATCTTCTGATCTCTGCTGCCTAGTTTACATGTCACCAACGTGCTTCTGTTGTCACTCCAACAAAAATGCTAAATGACAGCTGGATGAAGTAAAAACCCATTGTGCGAACACATTTTCATTAGTGATTGTAAGACATGACAGACATAATACACCGTAGTATTGCGCCACAGCCACTGTTCTGTAATGCATAGTGCAACATACATTACTGACAAAGACTCTCTGACGACGTAATCAAAACCACTATTGTATGATTTGAACTGGTCGCTCTGAGTTCTGTTGAGTGTTTTCAGCATGAAACTTTGATCAAATGAATTCTTGATGCAATCTAACCCCAACTCACTCATCTTTCTGGGTCATTTCTCTAAGGCACTCCATTAAATTTGCCACCCGGTCTCTATTGTGTACTTCAGCGGTCTGTATTGCCTGCTCCAGCAACCGCTGCGCATCACTCAGTCCACCCACCTTCGGCGCTTTGCGGCTGTAGAGATACCCACTCAGCAGAGTGTGGTGGCAGTCCGGGGAAAGCATGCCACACAGAAAGCGCAGGAACATGTCGTAGTAGCCCAGCGGGGAGCTGAGGGTTCGCTCCAAGGCACATTGGATCAGGCCTTCTGCTGACTTAGTCTGATCCTTGGGTGTGAAGATCTTGGGCACGTGCAACACCCCGGAGTCCAGAACGTTCTTCGACTCGGAGCGAAACGCAGTGAAGACGTACAGAGCGGCTATGAACTCCTGGAGGAGAGAAGATGTTGGGTGATTTTTACATGATTCCTTTGGGGTATCATGGTGGTGAGGAAGCCTGGTCTCTGGCTAAGGGGTTTTTCAAGCAGCAGCAGGATTTTTCAACTGTTATTAAAGACCCAGAGAAATAATTTTCTTTTAAAAAGTTCGGTTATCTTGTGGTATATGCCTAAAATGTCTTTCACATAAAATGTAAAACGATGGAAAGCGTTTTTACCTGAAAGGTGACGTGTATAAAGCAGAACACCCTCCTCCCAGTTGAGGCTTCAGTGGGGAGCTCGGTGCACATGCCGGAAAACACCGTCACCTCCGTCAACTTCAGACTGCACTCCTTCATGTCCTCTAGAAAGAACACATTGGCGTTCCTCTCCAGCATCTTAAAGGCCATCTTCCCCATCTTTGCCAGGAGCTGCTTGTCATCACTGGACCAATTCTGAGTGGAAAGAGGACACCGAAATGACAGATTCTGATGTTACAGTTAAGCTAGTCATTAGCTTTTCTTGGCATCTCTTTTAAGACAGTTAAGCTGCTTTTTGTGTTTTGTTGATACTCTGTCATACAGGTCTTCAAAGCTAGGGTTAACTTTTGAGCATAATAGAACATTGTGAAGACAGACAAAAAACACAAACAATGATATAATAGAGGCTTAACAAATATTTAAAATGATGAGCTTCATAAAGATATTAATTTCAGGTCAGTTGTATCAGACTGCAGGTGCAGATGGTACAGGTGTTCATGATATTGTATCCCCCAAAATTAAAATTTAACTATGAATCAGTAAATATCTGCTCATACAAAATAATTTGAATTGTATTCGATACCAAATAAAATAATGTCTGATGGGTAATGAAAGGTTGACACAAAGACTCTGTGGCCCCATAGTATTTGCGCGTTTTATTTTTTGATAGTAAATTAAGTCACTAGGAACTATGACATGACTTACAAGACAATAAAAGACAAAAAAGCCACAGCCAAAAGTACGTTACCGGTTCTCTGTCCCCGTTGTCATAGTACAACTGCAGCCTGCGATTGGTCTGGAAAATCAAAATGCTGACGTAGAATGGCGTCAGCCTGGGGGGGTGCACCCCGTAACCCTGATACCGGTAGCAGCGATCGAACACTGTGGCCACCATCCAGCAGACAAAGGGTTGGCGAGCGAGCATACGGAGTGGCTGTAGGCGTTTAAAATGTGTCACGATCTTCGCTGCTTGCTCCGCATCGCAATAACGTCTCGTCAGGAAGTCATCTTTCATCTCGTCACTGGAGAAAAGAGGACAGAAGAAAAGATAAAACTGGACTGAAAGAAGATAAAAGGAATTTATCTTATTATGTTGACACTAAGCTAAAAACTGCAGAAAAAGCAATAGTAAGATATACAAAGTAAAAATAAGACTGACACACACAAGATCAGACAAAACAGACACACAGTACATCTACACACACACCTAAAGCCCTGTATTTCTGTGATGACGTCGATGAATTGAGATGGTATTTGTGAGACAGCCGCCCGTCTTCCCAGGATCCAGATGCGGGCACCACGAAGCACAGTGCCTCGGATGATATTTACAATCAGGACATCAGGATGTGCTTGGGTGTAATTGTCATTTATCACTGGAGCATTCTGGGGAGAAAAAAAAAGACAAATATTATCAGTTTCTGGTCAGATTATGTTAAAGTAAGAGCCAGTAAGTAGCTTTTAAAACATGCTTGGATTTTAAACTCTATAAGGTTGGTTCTCTTTATAATTCAGGTTCTAGATAGCTAGAACTATATAGAATATACTAGATATTTAAATACGGTTTCAGATGTGATGGGTCTCAGGTGTATGTGTGCAGACAGGATACCTCCCAGTCCAGAGGAGCTTGGTAAGAATCAAATGAGTCCATTATGATGAGAAATCTACAGTCCTCTTCCTCCAGGTATTTCATGCCTTTGCACTCGGGATGATAATATTCTATCACTTCCATGATGGACATCATCTGTGATGGAAAGGGGCTTTTGTTTCGCAGAAACCAGAAAGTGCGGAAGGAAAGTTTGATGACAAACTGCAGATCCTGAGCAAAAATGGACAGGAAAGAAAGTGTCAGTCACAAAACACAAATTTCCAATTGTGAGAAATACTTATGAGAAAGAGCCATTTGTATGTTTCATTACATCACATTTAAGCAAGTATTGGAAAGAAAAACAAAGTTAACCTTAAAATTCATTGTTTCTTTATGTACTGTGTAGGCCGGTTCACAGTAAAGTCACATTTTGACAGAAAAGAAATACTGACAATATATTTATATGTTGCCCAGTGTTATTCAATATATTACGCATATGCCCAGTTCATCCAGGGTTACATATTAATCTCAGTTGGATCGATGAAAGGTTTTCTGCCGTTCACTCCCAGTGTTATTTATGCAAGTCAACATTAAAGCAACGTGAATCAGGTTTATTTTTGGGACGTAAACATCACACACAGGTTCAACATATTACAGCATTATAAAGTTAACATGACTGACATGTTACCAACAGTGACCAATTCCTGAGAAATAAACACAGTGTCTGGCTGGGTAGATTGCTAGATGCTCCGCTGTGTTTACCAGCTGCCGTATGGTGCTGGGCAGGCAGCGTAGTTAGTTTTTGTTCTTTCTAATCACCTTATTGGCGCGCTGTTCTGCCCAATCCAGGCAGAATTTCCCCGCACAGACAGACATGCCAATTCCTGGAATCCCAGTGGTCAGCACCGTCCTCACCGGCTTGCCATCTTCCATCTGCAGTCGGAACAGATTGTTCACGCCAACGAACGTGTCGGCACTGGGGACCTGGAGAGGTGTCGTAAGGTTGGGTCGGAACTCGTGGGAGGGGTCAACTCCTCCATAACCACAGGTGGAAATCTGGGGCTCAACAAAGACGGTTTCTAGGAGATTCTGCTTTCCGGCTCGAACGACCCCCTCGTGGATGACTTGGTGTTTTCTTATTAAATATTGCCTCAGTTGATAACCGAGCAACGCTGGTGGTGGAGAAAGATAAGGAAGAAAGGAAGAAAAATACATTGGAATAATATTCTTTCTAGACCACCTCTCTGCTCATTTATGGTAGGTTTAGCTGCATGTTGACTAAAGGCAGGGAGACTGAAATATCATTCCTGTTCAAATCACCATTATCTGATGTAGAATAACACATCCATCTAGTCAGTGTGCCTTCCCGCGATTAGTGAATGTTAGTGTTTTTAGAACACTAAGTGAACCTGAACATGCTGAATGGTTAAAAAGCTAAAGATCCTCCACAGGCTCTCTGGATCCGATTCCTACTTCTAAGTAAAGTTGTAAATCACGTGGTTCCCATTTTAATTGTTCGCTTGAAACTGGTATCCAAAAGAATTTAAGATGAGCAAAAGTAAATAAATAAAAGTGTCTATTTTGAGTAACTTTAGACCTGCTAGCTACACACCTGACATCCACAAATTCAGAGAGAAAAATAACTTTTGCTGAAATAATGTGTATTGCAAATAAAAGTCATGTCAAAATGCAGCCACAACATTCAGATTTAATTAAAAGATCTCAGAATAAACTTATTTCACCAGCATTAGCCGCCGTGCTGGGATAAAACCAGTGTTCACTTGCCTCTCTTGCACTGATCCCGTAGTGCTTCTGCCTCTGCGTTCTTGTTGACACCTTCTAGGTTACGTATTGTTTGCAGAATGGCGCTATCCTGGCCTGTAACAAAAAGTAAAAATTAGTAAGCAATCACTGACATTACGTATATCAGTGTCTGTGCACGTCGCAAGGCTGTATCCTTATTTTCACAACAATGTATTTCACTGTTAACAAAGCAACAACTATTCCAGCTGCAAAATGAACTACATTTCATATCTACAATTGTCTCACATCCAAATTCTACTTTTTTGACTTTTTAAACAATCAAGTTCACAAAGTGTTCACGTTGCAGTCGCCATCCCAACAGTCGGCCCCATTTGTATCATTCACACTGTATGTACAATAACTATGTTGTCTTACCAAGGATCTCCAGGATCCTGTCCACAAAATCCAAAATGTCTCCCTCCATCACCTTTTGAAGGGTTATGGCTGGTTCCACTTGGTAAAACCGCATCTTAAATTTGAACAGCTCTTCCCGGGTGAGGTCCGTCAGCGCACTCTGGATACTCTGCAGAAAGCAAGGTATAAAACAAGTTAACATGTTGTCCTGCAGAGATTATGTAGGCATCCCCTTGGGCCATATTAAGAAGGTGCAACAATTGCAAAGCTAGCAAAGCAACACATAATTATTAGTCAACTTTTAATGGTTTGTTTAATATAGTAATAAAAAGGGGAATTGTTTTTTAACAAATAAGAGTTAAGACAGCAGTTGAAAAAACTAATATTGTTAGGGAGCATTATATTTACATTATTATACAAGATTGAATACATTCTCAGGTCAAACAAAGTCCTGAAACCAAAATAAAAACTTCTGTGAAGAAAAGAAAAGATTCTGTGAAGCATCAACCTTGAATATATGGGGCAGGTCCTGTTCTGGGTGTAGTCTGCCTGGCTGGCTGTTCTCATCCATCTGCATTGCATCATCAGGCTCAACGGGCTCAGGTGGTTCTGGGGAATGTGTTACCAAAATCTCATCTATATCCTCAACGTCGCCTTCTGACAATTCCAGATCAGAAGACCTGCGAGAAAACGGGAATCCCCAGGGCTAAGGTAAGAAAGTGCACTGCAAATATTGTCCAAGGATCACGGTCATGTTTTGTTGCATTTTGACTCATGTCAAACAAAAATTGCATAAATCTTATTGGCTAAAATGTAAAGACACCCTCCATTTTCAACACCCATTTTTAGATAGACTTTTTTTTAAAGAAAGTAAACACTTGTATGCATAAATAAGACCACATTTCATGTATTTTAAGTGTTTTCACATATAAATGAAAACAAAGTTAGCAAAAATACAATAAATATTTTGAATTAATCATGTTTAAATTGAGCTTTTAATATATAGTACATACAAATGGCCAACTATAGACTAGTGGTCTAATTTAACTTACCTGTAACAGACATATGCAGAAGAATGAAAAATTAAATACTATATAATATAAAAATGCAATCAGGACCACTTGTACTGAAACCTTAAACTCTATGTAGGTACATTTAACTCTTTGGCAATTTGCAAAGCATTTAGCTGCAGAACAGCTCCATTAAGCTGCATTTTTTCATTATTTTCTTTCAGGTTACTCATATATTTTCCCGTCAATTTTCTGCAAGTGGTGAATTTGGGAGCAATGGATACAGCATGTGTTATAATTATAAATTACAATACAATTGTGACATTAACATGCATCAACAACGTCCAGATTTATGACAGACAATTGTGTGTGTGCATGTGTGTGTCCTCCACCTGGTGTCAATGACAACAGCTCCCGGTGGTTTGGTCTGCTGCGTGGTCATGGTGTAGAGGGTCTCTGGAGAATCTGAGCGAATCATCTGCAACCTGGAAAAAACAAGGGACATCTGGTAAGACCTGGTTAGCCTACTATTAGCCATTTCTCTCCTTAGAAAGAGATGTCTGGAGCAATAAAGAGCCAAATCTGTGTTGGCCGTCAACATAAACCAACTATTAGCTTTTACTAAAAATAATTATGGTGGAATATTGGTATTTACAAGTTGATCCTCTCCTTAACATGTTGGCTGAAAAGAACCCTACTGATTACCTGTCTCTGCAAACTAACTTGCACTAGATTTAACTGAAGTGCAGCCTAGAAGAAAGGAAATCAAACTTTTGAGTTGTGATTTTCTGAAAAGGCTGTCACTGCTACCTAGATCTCGGAAAAGCAGCAACAGACTTGGGAGGAATAATAATTAAATAACAATTTTCTAAGGAACTTTTAACAAGCCCAACGGCAGCTCAGGTGCCAAGTTAAGCTGGCCGGGGTGCAGATCACAGCAAAAGTAATGTCTGTAACGTGAAGCTTCATACCATCTGCGGTAGAAAGGCCAAAACACAGACACACTGGGGAAAATGCTTAAATATCCAACACCGTACCCTGTCCCTTCATGAGCAGGCACTCCAGGTAGTACCACGGCATACGAGGAATGGCGAGCCATGGCAACCTTCTCTCCTCCCTCCTCCTCCTCCTCCTCCTCCTCCATCCCGTCGCTGTCACTCTTCATTGAACCATAGCTGGAGGGTGGCCTCTTCCACTTCTTCTTCTCCTCCTCCTCTTCCTGCCTGAAAATGCTGAGGGTGACAAGAGAGGGTGTTTGTATGCAAGTGGGTGAGACACCATCTTAAATTAGTACAATATGTAGTTAATGGTCAATACTTTTTTTTTACTAGGATACATGTCAAAGTATACTGATGGATATGATAAGTCAGGGATATGAAATCGATCACAGGCTCAGCGAGTGGTTTGACAAGATCACGTGAAACGTTTGGCCCAAAAGTGAGTTTCACCGCTTTGGATACGTGGGTGTGGCAAGACGTGTAAAAACACTTGAATAGGCCATTGAGCTAATTAACACAACGGTAGGTACATTAAAAAAACATGAAACGTTTTAATACGCTCTTAAAGTGACAGCGCATTAAAGATGGCAGGTGAACTCGTCTGTCTCTGTTGGCCAGAAATCTGTGAGGACACCGACCTTTCAACTTCAGTGTCCGGGTCCATGTCTCCGGTAGTGTCGGACTCACACACCGCAGTTGTAGAAGTGATTTTTGTAAACTAAACCTTAATTGTCGCAATGAGTTGACGTGAGAAGAAAATGATCTACTGTGGTAACGTTGCTTGGACATACAGGCTGCCGCGCGCCGTCATTGCTGTTATGCTAACATCGATACAGCTAATAACACGACGGACTTCTAGACGCGTTAGAGATTAATGCTTCCCCCGCAAATAATCAACATAAACTATAAACTGTGTGACAAAGTCGCCGTCCGTCCATTTGAAATTCTGCTTCCTTGTGCGAGCTCCAACTTTCGGTTTCGTGCTGGACCCCCCCGCCGCCACAGCAAGTATACAGTTGCTTACTTCCGGACCACGTCCTTCAGAATAAAAGCTTCACGTTAAAGCTTTACGTTAATAAAAGGTTAACGTAAACATAAAAAAGTAGTCGGCACAAAAATGCACAAATGATTTATCAAAATACTCATCCGACACACTCATATCATCTAATTTCTAACGTGTGTATGAAAAAGCCCCACTGTATCCTGTTGATTGTTAATGCACAAACTAAATGCTCCATTTGGCCTGTACCTTATCCACTTATTTCATCTGTAACTAACTTCATTAGTCAGCAAAATTATACAGTGGTGACACTACAATATCTCCTTTCCATTTTGATGCAAATCAGATACCACCTTGACAGTTTTTTCCCCTTTTCTTACACTGCTACACATTAAATGCCCACACAGGTTAGGTGATGTCATTATTTAGCTTCCAGTTAAAAATTATGCACATAATTTCTAATCTTAATTATTTACACCTATCAGTAGTCTGTGTTTTCATTTACTAGGTAATACAATGAAATTTACTTTAAAACTACGAAAACGCGGGAGAATTATTTTATTCTGAATTTTTAAGACGTTCACCGGAAGTTCAATAGTTTGAGTCGGGAAGTCAAGTGATCTCTTTCCATGTGGGGAGAAAGTGTGAGCACAGTTGAACTGCAGTAGTAGTATACATTTGTTTGGGCTGACTCGTTCTTGGAAGTCCACTGGACTTCAGTGCCTCCACCTGTCAATTTCTAACACTTAGGCCAACACAAGTTTGTGTTTTATTTTTAATTATTTTTAGATCACAATTCCCAGTAAATCTTCATATATTCATATCAGGGTCAGTGTCACAACATTTTCATTGTCATACAGCAGAAATCTCCCTGTTAATATGGACTCAACCAATAATGGAGACTGGATTTACGTGATTTTTCAGGAATTAGACGGTATTTAAGTTGGTGTTTTGACAATTTCAGCTGCTCTACCAGAGGAATTAAGTGCTTATCTGATAGGAAATACATTAGATTATATCACAATGGACACCCTATGTAATAAATATGCCTTAATTAAGGTAGCACATCATAACAAGTGGGCAAAAAGGAGCAAAACAAATTGATGAGCTGACAGAATGAGCTACCTCAATTTAAAGTACTTTTATTCCATTGATAGTTAAATCATGAGAAAGTTGTCAGATTTAATCAAATAACATTTTCAATAATTACATTTTTATCATCTTAAAAATATAGCCAAAATATTATCAATCTTATCTTTCAAGGACACAGAGGTCATTTTACACTAGACTATTGCAACACCCTGTTCACCTACCTTAACCAAAATGCTATTAGTCAACTCCAGACTGTATAGAATTCAGCTTTTAACTAGATCCAAGAGAAGAAAACACATTACACCTGTTTTGGCCTCCTTGCACTGACTCCCAGTATGTTTTACTGGTGACTTTTAAGGCTCTCCATGGCCTCTCGTACATATCTGACCTCTTAGTTG
This sequence comes from Gadopsis marmoratus, assembly GCA_036023855.1. NCBI lineage: Eukaryota > Metazoa > Chordata > Actinopteri > Centrarchiformes > Percichthyidae > Gadopsis > Gadopsis marmoratus. The sequence continues at coordinate 8,454 of JAVQJF010122229.1, read as the reverse complement.
CATACAAGGCAGTGCGGAGCCTGAGATCCTCTGACAAAGGTTCTTTTATGTTCCTGAACCACGGTTGAAAACTAGAGGTGACAAGAGTGTTTGCAGTCAGAGCCCCAAAGCTCTGGAACGAGCTGCCTGAGGTCATCAGGTTGGCAGACTCAGTGACCTCTTTAAAGTCATTTCTTAAAACATACTTTTATCAGAAAGCTTTTCCTCGTGTTTCGTGATTCTTACCAATTGTCTGTTTGCTCGTTTTATTGTTTATGTGTAATCTACTGGAAATGTTTATGTTCAGCTTGTTGTGAAATTGTTGCCTGTGTGAAGCACAAGTGCTAGAGGTGATTAAGGGCTCAACTAGGAGGCTTTGCCACAATGTGTCATTTAAATCTTTTTATTGACAAAAGCGTAAATATAATACAGAGAAGAAAAGGAGAAGAAGACAATATTGTAAAAACAGAACAAATCTTAAATTTTGTTTGTAAAAAGAAAAAAAAACGGGTGAAAAGTATGATCAAGAATTATAGCATAGACAATGATAACGCCAATTGGTGAAGCAGTTCTCACACCTTGATCTTGCTCATCTGTGGGATTGAAAGAAAGAAAAAAAATAATCAGGCTAAATCAAAGCTCACAGAGAAACACATTTGAGTAAAATATGAATCTGATTTAATATATCTTAAATAAAATCTGAAATCCAAGTGCTGCTGCCAGTGTTTAGTGATGTTTGACAGAGACATGTGGACACCCCTTTAGGTTGATACAAGAAATAAACATTATACTATTATCATAGCTTAACATGAGAACCAGTGCGAAGAAACAAACCCCCACTAAATAGAAATAAATTACTTTTATTGACTAATATTGACCTTTCCAGACGTCCAGCAAGATTTTCTTCATTTATAGTCACATGCTTCTGAAAACAGAGTTCAAATTCATCCATTACTGACATCTAATGCCTGAACAAACAATTCCAATTTAGGTTCCCTTTCACGATCATGCAATTTTGCTTCATTAGTTAGATCAGTAATGAGGGATGTCCACACATAATTCATCTCCAGTAGTTTGTTCCAATATACGCAAAGTTACCGGTTTATTAGGTACACTATAATGTGATGTAATACAATAGCCCTGGAATAAATCCTAGATTTTTTGCTTTTAAGGGTGTCACAGTGGTGTTGATTCAACTCTAACACAACTATCTACAGACTCAAAAATTTGTAAACTGCATTATACTGAAGCGTTATATTGCTCTGTACTCTTCATGTGCTCAAAAATGACCCTCAAGTGTATTCAACATTTCTAACAAGTGTCAACATAAGTTGATCATTACACACTAAAGATGAAATAAAAAGTTTACCACAGCATCTCCAGTACTGCTGCTGTTTGATTATCAGCTGATAGAGATGCAATGTCATTCCTGCTCCCTCATATGCCACCTGTACTCCATTTAAGCAGATTTCCCTTTTGACCTTTGTCAATAAACAAGCAGCATGCTGGCATGGGAAAATTAAGTGCAAAGAAAACTCCACAGGGCACATAAAAAAATTATTATTTAAGTATGCCCAGTAAAACCCTGAATGCATTTGTCTGCGTGTGTTTACCTTGCGAGCACTAAACATCCGTGCTGGAGACTTTCCTGTCCTGCTGGCGCCTCGCGGAGACTTCCTCTGTCCTGTAAATGCCACTTGGATTGACTTAGAGCTGCCAATTCTGCCTTCTTGTCCCACTCCAGCGTGTGAGTTTCCCGAAGCTATGTTTTCCACGTTTTTGCGTGCAGATGTTTGAGCGGGTGACTTCTTTGAGCTTTTGCCTGGGGATTTTCGGGTGGAACTGCGTAGTTTGCTCAGCCCCTTCTTTAGGTAGTTGTTGTTCTTGGGGGTGTTGTCAAGAGTGAACATCATAGACTGCCGCCTCTCAGCCTGAAAGAATACAAGTGCAACTGCTGAGAAGCATTCAAAACATAAAATGTACAACTGTGTTCCATGACAACATTAATAAAACAATTTTGTCACTGTCCCTGTTTTCTATCGAGCAGAAATGTTTGTTTGTTTGTTTGTTTGTTTGTGTGTGTGTGTGTGTGTGTGTGTGTGTGTGTGTGTGTGTGTGTGTGTGTGTGTGTGTGTGTGTGTGTGTGTGTGTGTGTGAATATATTACACTCACTGGACTGAGGGCAGGGTGGAGCTGAGAGCTGGAAGGTCCACTGATTACATTCTTGTTTTTGGGTGTGAGTGGAATGGCGAAGCAGCTGGCCTTCATCTTTTTCTGTCAGATGGAGGCAGGGACAGACAAGTTAGAAAAAAGACAAATTGAGGGTTTCAGAATGTTAAAGTTATGACTCCTGGTCATTATTACATTTACATGTGTGTAATTTTGTGACTGTCCAATAACTATGACCAAAGAGTAAACTTTCAGTAAACCAATTAAATAAACAACCAACACAAAGTACTATTAGATTGAAGAATGACACTACAAATCTGAGATGTCAGCCACTCAAATCAGGTCTTTAGGGTAGTGACAAACACATGTACTATGACAGGAAACTTACAGTAAATATCAGAAAACCATCATTTTCAACACTAAACTTCTCAAGTAATCACATTATAAATAAGTAGAAATGGAAGAAAAATACATCTAAAGAAAGGAATAAAGTTTGAAGAAAAAAAACAAGAAGCTCAAATATACATAAAACAATTATCTACTCGGCCTCAGTCAGGCTTTAACATTAAAGTAACAAATATTCCTGTGCATATAATGCAAACCAACCTCAGGTGAAGATTGATGTACGGACAACTTAGATAAAGGCCGCTTTGTGCCTTTAGGGCTTTTCAGCTGAGAGGCACTGACACTCTTTGATGGCAGCTGGTCTGGCATCAAAGACAGACGATGAGAACGAGTACTGGCTGCGGCACCTGAGTGTGCCAACATGAGGGACTGCCGATGGGAGACGAGAGAGTCTTGCAGCTGGCAAGGCATCATGGACGCCCGGCGGATTGTGTCAGATGGGTCACCTGTACGAAGTTCTTCATCTGAGAAACAGATTACACCGCCACGGCCAGTCTAGAGGAACCAAAGGGGGATTATAGTAAACTAGTGGGAAAAGAAATGGTAACATAATCCAACACTTAAACCATCTTTTAAAGATGCAGTCAGAACATCACTGAACATAGAACAGGTCCAGACACTGAACCCCGTGGTACCTCACTGCCATTGGTTTGCAAAGCACTTTAGATAAAACCGGTACATAAATGCAGTCAATTTACCATGTTCAAACTACTACAATAACCACTTGTTGGCTCTGTGGGCAGTAGTCGACTATTTGTGTATAGAAGTCCCTCTCTACTAACCTCACACTCCACAGGGTAGCTGCTCTTAAGATGAGGAAGACAGGCCTTGTTCCTGGCCTGGATCTCAGCAATCCTCATCCAATCATCAGGTGCACCATCTGGCTCATTTTCTGGCCCCACACAGAATGTGCTAGTGGCTGATGAAAAATAGATGTAGACAAAATAAGTAACAATAAGTTACATGCTCACCTTTTAAAGGTCTCAGGTATTACAGTAACAGTAGACAAAAACTGAGATCAATTATAATTCATTAGTAACTAGTTAGAAGGGCTGCCTGCCCCCTAAACGCAATGATTCACATCACATTTTGTCAGTCAAAACATTGCACATTTCTTATCTGTATCATTGTACATATAGCTACACAGCAGGCTGTAAACATTTACAAATTCAGTCTTGTCTCCAACTTACTTAAATGCAAAACTATCTGTAATGGAAACATGTGATGGAAACGGAGGGCAGTGAGACTCGTTTCTGTTTGCTGCTCCAGTACTGAATGCTGGCAAAGTCGGCTAAACTACTTTTGAACCAGACACTAGTACAAACTCCTCTACGGTCGTACAGGGTGTTCAACTCTTCAGCCAACAGAGACTGTGGAAATTTAATGTTTTCTCATCACAGATGATGAGCAAAGGCTTTAACGGGAGTCTTACACTTGAAAATGCAAAAAAATAATAAAGTATTCACTTTGTTAACCCGTCCCTCCATGTTGTTTCATTGTTTTTAAATTACTTGACCTCTCACTTCTCATCCTTCAGTACAACCTCTTAGTTAGCCGGGTAACTACTTACTCTGCGAGTGGACTGCGCTTCGTCTGTACCCTGGAAGACCGATGAGCTGGTCACTGGCAGGTGTGTCAAATTGCTCCATAGACTTGGGTCGTGCAGAGTGGGCACTGGAGAGGTTTGGTTGGGAGGGAGCTGAGGTCATACTGTAGAAAGTCTCATCACCTTCACCGCTGCCCGGGGTTTGCTACAGATCAGAGTTTAACAATCAATTACAGCTACAATAATACTGCAGTGAGTGTGGGGATGTTTGGGTTGGGCAAGATAAAACATTTGGATTTAGCCATTTTAATGAGTTTTTCAACACTACTGGAGTGTACCGAGAGAAGTGATCCCAACAACCTGAAAGGTACAGAGTTCTATGGGTAAACCTATTTTAGTATGATGGTTAAAAACTAGGATGACACCAGTCGAACGCTAAAAATGCACAAAGAATTCCAACTTCATCATCATCATCATCATCATAATGACTATATTTGAGAAAGTGTGCAAGTGAGTTTCCTCCACCTTAGTCATGGTGATGTTAATAACCTGTGTGGTCCTGCGTCGTTTGACGGATGACATATTTTTCCGGGCTGAATCCTGTTCCATGTTGTGCTCTGTACTGGTCCTAGGTGATGAAAAAGAAAATAAGGATCTCAATAACAGAGAAGGAGAAGAAAAAAAAAAATATTATATTATATATTATATATTTTGGTTATACTAAAATCGGGAAATCGTGTGCATAAGAGAGGATGAATTGCCCAGGCAAATTTTTAAAAATATTTAAAAAACAAACTATAATCAGTGGATATTTAGGACCAAATGATGAGTTTCAGATGAGCTGCAGTTTAAGTAACTCAGCATTTGCTGCTGCTCAGTTAAACATGAGGACAACTATTGCCTCTTGCTTTATTCATATTTAGATGAGCTATACTGACATTTAAACATTTAATTATATTATAATTTATATTCTAAGAGTTCCAACTTTTGTACAACCATCATCATACCAGTTCCATATCTGGCAGATTTAGAATTAAACAAAGGCATAAGAAATGTCAGCAGGAACAAAGTAAGTTTGACGCTAGTTACAAGTGACTGATAATAGGGTTGGACAAATCAAAGAATGTCAACTGGTCTTTAAGAGCATTGCTTTTCAATTATACTGGCATTTACTGTAGATGGGACTTCCACAAACAGTATTAAAAATCGACTTTAATGATTTTAACATCTTGTCTTGCCATAATAAAATGTCATAGGAATACAACAAGAAAAGCTGAAATAAACCCAATTGATTTTTCTAAACATGTGAGCAAATATTCACAATGTAATGTAGGGCAAAGAAGGCTGAGAAAAGCTAAGCAATTCAAAGACACTCACCTCTGCAGTTAGTATACTATATGGTGAATATAAATTGTGAAACGCTACAATACCACCACTCCCACTCATTCATAGTAAACTGAAAACTTCCTAAAAAGTGGCCATTTAAATGAAATTCCAAGAGTGGCACAACTGTGTGACATACCCATTTTTCATAGGTGTAAAGTACAGGGTTTCCAGTGACTCCCGCCGTTTGCCTGCCAAGCGCTCAGAACAGCGAACAAGTGGTGTGCTCGATTCACCAGGCGTTAAATGTTTCCTGCAAAGGTAAGAAACAGAATATATATATATATATATATATATATATATATGTAATTTTAAATAACATTATTAAATAGCTGCAATCACATCATGAGATCTGCTACCCTAAAGTATGTTATGCTATTTACCTGAGACATGTATTACCTTGTAGCGTTCAAAGAGTCTTCCAGAGAGCTCTGGTCCAGGCTGTCAGAGCTCATGGTCCTCTTCACGTGTGCTCTAGTGTGAACACTTGAGTGTGTGTTGGGACCCTCGAAGTAACACGACTCTGGTGCACTTCCTACTTTACCATGAATCTTATTCTGTACCCGTAGGTTATGGTCAGCAAAGGCCAGCTAAAGGAACCCAGATATAGTGTTAGGGATCAGGGTGAAATGCAGAAAGATGTGCCATTGAAAGTCATTGAACTCTTAAAGTTCCCCCCTTTTTTTTTTTTTTTTAAATACAGTAATTGAAGAGACTGTGTTTCAATTGTGTGTTCATGCTCACTATATTCAGTTCTCCTCATGCTTCAAAATTCAAAACCAACCTGTGCCTCCAAAGTGGTAACCATGTTCACAAGCCTCTTCTCATTGGTTTGGGCCTTGTCCAAATCCAGTTGAAGCATCTTGCTTTCCATGGTAATGGCTTTTACTTCATGCTCTTTAACATCTAAGGATTGCTTGAGTTCAGCCACCTTCTCTTGGCTTTCCTGGAGAAGCTGCTTCTTGCCATTGTAATGACTCACCGCCTTCTCCATCTGTGGAATTGCAATAAAAATACAAATTTCTTTGTCTTAATCTCTTAGTCCAAAGTACTCATCTGACACCAAACAGATAAACCAAACAAGTATGCACATGAAGCTGTAGTGCAGGAACCAGATCAGTTGATGTTACTGATCAATAAGTAACAAGCAGAAAGAAAAATATCTAAATCATTTTACATATGTTCAGAGATACAAGTAGTGAAACTGAATTGTGTTTTGTGGGGTTTGTGGTCACACCAACCTGTGCCTTGTAGTGTTCTACAGCCTTAGATTTAGCTGAGAGCTGTTCCTGGAGGTCTCTCTTTAGATTCTCAATTTCTTCAGCTCTTTCTTTGCATTTTAAGAGTTTCTCTTTCTCTACTTTCAATATTTCCAGCTCCTGCTGTAGCCCTGATTCCAGTTTACTGGAGGCCATGTTCTTCATCTCTGTCGCTTGAGCAAGTCTCTGCTTCTCAGACACCATGACTTCAAGTTGTTTCTTCAGAGCTTTCTGCTCAATTTCTGCCTGGATTATCCTGGCCATCAGTACTTCTTTTTCCTGAACAAGAGCCTCCTTTTCCCTAATAGTAACAACCTGCAATTCCTGTGCAGCTTGTGTCTCTTCAGTTACTGAGGCAAGCTGCTGCTTCAAAGGTTTTATCTGCTGAGCATACTCCCGCTGAGTTTCAAGTAACATCTGCTCTTTAGCCAGAAGATTTAGAGAAACTGTTTCCACCTCCCCTTTCAGATCCTGGATCTCATGTTTATGAACGTTTGTCTGATTGGAGTGCTCTTCCTTTATCTCAGCCAGCACTTTGTCATTGTCTTCAGCTTCCTCTTTTGCTTGTTGAAGCAAGTTAGCTTGGGCAGCAAACTTGTCCCTGAGAGTTTTGAGATTTTGGTCTTTGTCAGCAATGAATGTGTTGACAGCAGACAACTCAGTCTGGAGGATCTGAAGCTTCTTTTCAGCCTGGAGAAAGAGGCATTCTTTCTCACTCTGAGATTCTTTTAGTTTTGTAATCTCATATTCATGTGAACAAATCTGTTTCTGCAGAATCTCCACTTGTTTGAGTGCCTCCCTCTGTTGAGTATTTTCTTGCTGTTGCTGAGCCAACAGATTTTCCTTGGATTGTATATCCTCCTCAGCCTTCCTCAGTGAAGAACTAAGACACTCAACCTCTTTCTTGAAATCTTGGAGTTCTTCATGTAGTCGTTTGGACTGCTCTGAGCTGTCAGTCTTCAGGAGTATCATCTGTTCCTCTTTAGATTCAATCTCCTCTTTCATCTTCCTCACTTCTTCCTCAGAAGCAGATAGTTGTTTCTGCAGGAGCTCCTTCTGATGAGCACTCTCCTGTTCCTGTTTGGTGAGTTCAGCCAACTGAGTCTGAACCTTCTCCTCAGCCTTTGTGAGAGAGTCACCCATGCCGGCTAGTTGGTTTTTTAGACATCTGATATCTTGCTGTAGCATGTCTGAATGTACAGAGCTCTCTTTTTTCAATGTGACCAGCTGTACCTCTTTAGCCTGGATCTGCTCCCAAAGCCCTTTTATCTCCTCTTCAGAGGTGGTCATCATGTTTTGAAATTGATCTTTTTCCTGAGAAATCTCAGTTTCCTTCTGAATCAGCAGGTTTTCTTTTGCCTGAACCTGCTCCATTGAGGTCTTCAAAGATTCACTCAAACTTTGAACTTGGTCCCTAAGACATTGGATCTCATTCTGTAGCACCGATGACTCCTTGCAGTTCTCAACCTTTAAAATGTCTATCTCGCCCTCTTTAGTTTGGATCTCTTCTCTCAGCCGATTAACCTCCTCCTCAACAACTGCATTGTGCTTGCTAAGTGCCTGAATCTGCAAAGTGCTCTCCTGCTCCTGCTTGGCCATCAAATCTTCTTTGACCTGAACCTGGTTCTTGGCAATCTCAAGAGAATTGTTCATACTTTCTATTTGTTTATTCAGAGTTTCAATCTCCTGCTGTAGCAATTCAGTGTGTGTAGA